>JAMXBB010000004.1:68711841-68806337 GCA_024138015.1 Lumnitzera littorea
ATATGATTTAAATAATTATTAAATTATAAATATGTTACGAAAAAGCGAAAATCAATATTTTATAATTTTTAAATTTAAATAATAATTTTTGTGATATTTTTGTATCACAATTTAAGTTACGAGTCACAACGTCCAAAATGGACCTCGTTATGAGAAAATACGCTCGAAAATGATCAAAATGGACTATAAGTTCATAACGATCCGAGCTAAAACGAAAAAGTTACATGCGATTCGATAAAAAGCTCGAATTGACAATTTCACGTAACTAAGTGAAATAAACCTTACACATTATAACTCTAGTTAGTTTTAAATTCCCTATCTTACAAATTTTCCTTATTCTTAGGTGATCTCGATATCGACCCTGAGTTGCCCACTAACTATTACGATCCCTGAGCTAGCTATAGCCGAGTGAGTTTTTCCTTATGATTCCATACTTGTTTGTGCTTGTAATTAGTGAATATAAATTATGATTTATAAATGAATGTGTATGGGGTTGGGTTATGCTTGTGCATGATAATTGTTATGAATTGTGAATCTACTTTAAAGTTCAATAATATAATGTTTGATGCATAGTAGATTCAACAGATTGATTGTTTGTGACTTGGAATGATCACTGATTAAATATGACTTAACTTTTATTCGACTAGAAAAGTTAACTTAGATCATTCATGAATCATGCACTGCATAACTAATTCTAGGCAATCACATTACACGGAGGTAGCAAGAGGTTATACTTGGGTTGATTATTTATTGTTAATGATTTCGTATGGTGCACACGTGTGATATGACCTTACCCTTGCCCGCGGGATGACTAGGCGTTAGAGGCGCCAACCGCCTAGCTATGGGTCGAGTCTAGAGGCCTTCGTTTAGGGATGAGTGAGGGTTGCGTGAACTTACTCACCATCATATATATAACTCATTTTGAGAAAGCTGGTAATAGATGTACCATTACATTTTAGATACGAAACGCGGAGTTTCGTTATGAAATAAGTTCTAATATGATACCCGGATCTGACTGTACCGAAGAATCTCCAACCCTGACTTCGGAGAGCGTTAAATCTGAGTTACATGCAGTATCTAGTCACCTGCATGTATTTGTTTGGCATACTGCTTATTCATGCATTCATTTAGTTGAGCGTAACTGTAGTATAACTTGATTGCTGTATGGTTGAGGGAAAATGTCTCACTAAGCTGGTAAGCTTATAACCTTGTAGACTCCTTTTGCAGGCCGACTTATTCGTGGAGTCACGCTGTTGTATGCCTGAGGTTAGCTTTCTCTACGGGATCAATGTGGGAGCTGTTTGAGGATAGAGAGTACTTTTGACTAAATGTAGAGTTGAATATGTAATTTTTATATTAGTCTGACTTTAGATATGTTTCAAACGCGATATCTGTAAACTTTTATACACGTAAATTATGTGTTATGTTTTACTATATTGTTATTCATCATGAAATGATATTGCTTAAGCTTGCGCACTCTTAGTAGTTAGTAGTAGTTGGACCCTTGTGTATCGTATAAAAATGTCGTCGATTGTAAGGGAACTCAATCTACAAATCCTTTGTATGGTATATGGTGACTGCTACGACTAGCCCCCTCGGGTCGTAACAATGGGCCTTACTCATTAGGCCTTTGTCCAAGTGAGAATCAGGTGTCAACACCTATCCTTCTACTTTCCTTAGAATCCAAGGTACGAGGAGAGTAATCCATATGAGGTGATTGGGCCAAGGTTGGGCTATTTGTTCTTTCGAGCTTAGGGTTAGCTCTATGCCTTTGGTTGGGTTCATTTTCCCATACACTAGTTTCCTGCATGATTGATGTGATCGTCGGGCTGTTTGATGTGTCATGATGATTGCCCTTAGGAAATGTATTATGCATTGATGGTCTGCAAAGAATAGCTAGGCACATAGGGTAACCCATGTACAAGGATCGATCACGGCCTTTAACTAAGGGAATGGGGTACGTAAACAACTAAGGTTTAGCACACGTCCTTTCATAGGTTTTTGCCTCAAAAGTGCGAGAAATCATTTGCCTTCTCTCTTTGCTTGTTTATATAGAGGGGGGAGGGGAGCATAAGTCCTCATTTTTCACTTTTCTCTGCTTACTTAAAGGAGATTACCAAAATTTCTACTTGCAAGCTAGTTATTTTTCCTTATGTGCTTCCATTCCTTGTTAACCATTCGCAATGGCTTATTAGAGTACAACCAACAATCAAAGTAAGTCTTCCCATCCTTCCATTTTTTAGGGATGTGAATGATGTTTGTGAGGGCTTGTCCTAAACAGGGGGTAATAGCCCTATTCCCCCCAAAACAGTAATGATAGTAGTGATGGTGGCAAGAGAAGAAGATGGGATGATACTATCCTGGGAGGAGAGGAGGGAGTACGTATAACAACAACCCTTTGATGTGTATGCCTCAAATAGAGAGGAAGGTAGAGTTGGGCAATTGCTGTAGACAACTAACACGAACTAGCATGCATATGTCCATGTTCCTTATATAGTGAGCAAGGAGAAGTTAAGGCTAGTTAAAGAAAGCAACACTTGAGTGCTAAGTAGAGTTGCCCATGGGTAGATAGCGAGCTTATGATATAGGGGATAACCGATCATTTGGTATTTATGCAAAGGTGTTCGAGCTAGGTCTACACCTCTCTATGTAGCAGTTCTTTTTGGAGTACTTTAAGTACTTCAAAGTTGATCTAAGGACTCTTCATACGAATGCGTAGATTCAGCTGCTTGTGTTTGAGGCATTGTGCATTTGAGAGCTGCAACAAGTGATTGCACAATTGTTTAGGCATTTCTTCCATGTGAAGAGAGCAATCGATGGGTGGGTATACATTGCTACTAAAGGTAAGGTTCTAGGTATTTTTGATAAACCACTAAACAAGGTTAAAGAATGGAAGGAGTTATTTATTATGTTCATGCTCCCATGCTACTTGATTTCCCAACTGAGTAGAGATGGCCTATTTAAGGCAGGAAGTTATATGCTTTAGAAGATGAGGATGTAATGATCAGCATCAAGCTATTGAATTTGGTAGACTGGGAAAAATCGAATCCTCTATTAATATGCTAGAAGTATAAGGACAACACTTCATTGTTTAAGATGGAGATAGGTATTTGTTGTATTTGGCCAAGGAGGGGTAGTCGATTTTTTGTTGTGCCACATCACCTTGTTGTTAGAGTAAGGGACATCAGGCTACTCATCCTCAGCTTAACAGGTACATTAGCTTTGTTTTATTGTATTTTACTAATGAGTTTGCCAGTTCTTTTGTATCTTTAAAATTGGTTGTAGAGAGAATGAGGCTGAAGCTTCTTGCTATGCAAAGTTAGTGGCTCGAGTGTGCTATGAGGCCTGAGAAGAGGATGTAACCCGTGCTAGAAGGGGAGAGGGAGACCTAACATTGCCTTTCCAAAAGGTTAAAGATGAAGAGTTTGGGGGGTGCAAACACTTTTCGAGGTTATACAGAATGGTGGTGGAGATGTCCCAACAGGGGTATCAATAGGGACTTCGAGGCCAGCCTAGAGGGCATCTAGTGGTGGCCCGATTCTAGACTTTTAGGCTAGGGTCACAATTTCTACACAAGGTGTTCAGGATGCGACGTAAGAGAACTCAAAGCAAACTCCTTAAGGTGTTGGTGTACAAGCCATCGAAATCCTTAATGATGAGGACATGAGGCTTCTGGACTATTTTCAGAAGCGAGCAACACCTGTTCAGCCTATGGATTGCCTTACCCAAAGGTTTAAGCAGCTACAATCATAGTTCGAATGACTTGTTATAAGGAGGGATGACGTGGAGGTGTTAACAAAATTGCTGAGGTAGCATAATGAGGTAAGCTGCTTATGTGTTTTTGTTGAAGTGCTTAGCCTTAGTTTAATATTTGACTTTGTGTTGTGATCATAGCTATATGACTTGTTGGATTTCATTCTTGCTTATAACCAGTCATACCTTTAGCGAAAGGGAAGTCAAGTGAGGATAGAGGTTGAGAAGATCTAGAAGGTGTTGTATTTGGAACACCAGTACAGGGAACTCCTTAGATAAGTGGCAAGCTAAAGGATGAGTTGAAGATAGCTAAGGAATCCAACAAAAGTATTGAGGATAAGCTAACTACCGAGCTGAGGGTAAGGGGAGAAGAGCCAGATAAAGTGCAAGTTGAGTTTACTAAGAGGGAGTTCCTGCTCTTGAAAGGGAAAGGTTTAGTACTTAAGGTTAAGCAAGAAATGTCACATCTTGGCATAGTACAAGATATACCATCGTACAGGAATACTTGTTTATACTTAACACAAGTTTTATTTATAACAAAAGAGTACTACAACAGAGTTCAGCTTAACACCTGTTTATACAAAAGATTACATTTGACAAACTTAACCAAATAAAAAATACAGTACTTTTTTTTTATATGTATAGATCCTTTATAAAATTAAGAACAAAATACAACAAAACTTCTTTAAAAGTGGCCAACTCCATCTTACATGCTCTCAAAAGACTTTTTCCCTTAGTTGATGCTATCCCGTCAATTCTCTTCATAAGCTGAGGATACATAAGTATCCCCTTAGCTCTCTATGAGCTAAGTGATAGTGGATAAAACAAAACATAGAATGCACATACATATATTCACACAGATCAGTACTATAAGACATTCAACCTCGTAACCCAAGTTATCGATACAAACTATTTGTGTAGAAAATTCATGCTATGCTCATGCATGTGACATGCACTAGTACTGATATCCTATACTTTTCCAATTCCTCATCCGGCTAGTCGACATACCTAGGCATCTAGATACAACGTCCAGGAACCTAGGGCAACAAGGAGTTACTTGGGAGTAGGATCCCCAACAAAAACCATCCTCTATGGTTTGAAAATCCAATACGTAGTTGATCACTCAATGTAGCCAAAGTAAGTTGAGCATTGCATTCTATATGTCCCAAAGCCAACTCAACGATTTTCAAACTTTTCAAAAACTCGACCCATAGGTCTTTTCGTGCCATGCCATGAATACAGTAAATAGTACAGTAACTTAGTATCAGGTATGAATCTCAAGTTCCACGTTATAAACAATTCAACTATCTCAACTTCAACTTTGTTTCTTAGCTTTATATTATATTTCTTCACATAAGGCTCGCTTAGGTAAACACCCTACAAACAGTTCAGTTTCCCAGTTTTCCCAACAGAAGTGCATATTCATGAATCAGTCATATAGAAGGAAACATTTTACTTTTTTAACACACATTCAATAGAATCAAGTATCCAATCAATCTGGCATGTCATTACAATTCATAACACAACTAACTCTAAGTTAAGTAGACATAGGTCTATTTACACAAAAATAGAAATATCTACTTACCTGAGCTCGACAGTAGTGTAAAATCCTAAGATTTATGATGTGGTCATTCCTCACCTATCACACTTAGAAAAATATATACAGACCCCAAGTCAACTATTGGTCAATACTAAGTTCTTATGCATTTTCGTTATTGCGCTTCCAAGCTTAATCCGATTATATCTTATTCATTTCTTATCCGATTTTAGTAAAATTTATGTCGTCATGATCATTATTTTGAGCACTATTAGGATATCTTAAGAATCATAACTAACCAATATTTCCCAATATCCAAAATTACCCTTTTGTGTTATTGATTCGACCGTATGTTAATATAACCTCATAATTAACTCAATTAAATCCTAAATCTAAATTAAAATTTATAAAATTCCTCATTCCCTAAGCTGGTCAGCATTCATTATGTACTCCAAAATACTAATCTTTTGCATATTTAACAAATATTACATTAGTGCTAATTACTATATCATATATTAAGCTAATATATAGGTTTATATCATGAAAATACATAATAAATAGTATACGAGCCCAATTCATTCCATGAAAAATCCTATAGTCACAAAAATATGTAGTTTAGTTATTGACCATGAATTATACTAAAATTTCTATTATATATTTTTATGAAAATAACGATTTGAACTCAAAATTAGCGAAAATTAAGCGAACAAGTGAATTTAATCATAAGATAAAATTCTAGTGTCCCAAAAATCATTATGAACATCCAAAAATCATAATATATAGGGCTCATACTTTGATTTTGTTAAAAACTAATTAATTTACTAAAATAACGAAATTGCCATTTTTATCCAAATAATTGCAATAAATAGTAAACATAATTATTTTCAAAAATTATTATTACTAAAATTAAATACATATATTGAGTATGTCATGTACAAATTTTCAACTTAAAAGAACATTATTTACTATTTTTAAAATTTAATTCAATTTTCATCTAAACAAAGCCATTTCTTAAGGACCTTATATTTCAAATAATTATTTCACTAAAATAAAATTATTATATTATTCTGCACATAAAATAACTTCATAAAACTAAGTTTTATAATTAAATAATATCATTTGCTATTTTTAGAAAAATTACAATGTTTTGGCCAAAAATTTGGTTCACTTGAACCAACTACCTCTGGCCTTGTTGTAACACCTCCTCTAGTGGTGCTTTCCTTGACCGTAAATGGCCACCATAACTAGACACTAATAGCCTATTGAACAGACCTGATAAGATTCTATGCCTTATTTTTACTTTAATTTTCTTTTTTTCTTTCTAATTTGTTTTGAAATTTTCTTGAGTGATTTTCTATTTTTTTTTTTCAGACTTCTAAAATATTGTTTTTGATGTTGACAAGCCCTATTTATATTTTCGAAATGGATAAGAATTTATAAAAATTGGACATGTGGCTTACACATGTCATTTTTTTTTTATTTCAATGCATGAGGTGTCATTTCCTCATTTCCTTATTTCCTTATTTCCTCATTTCTTTGCTTTTGACTCATCATCCAAATTAATCCTAAGCTACCACATAGGTATGATGACTCATCCTTGCATTTTTTATTAATTTTTCAAATTTTTATATTAATTTACCTTATTTAAATAATAATTTCTTATTATATATGTGTATTTAATACAAATAATGCATGTCCTATGTTAATGCATGTATAATTCAACTTCATTTATTATTTTTTTAAGTTAAAAAACTTATCTCTAATATTCCATTATATCTAAATACTTGAAATTCACATTTTCAATATTTATCAATTTTAGCAATAAATTGACGTTTTTTTAAATTAATATTTTTATATAGCTTGTTTTGAAAAATTGACTTTACTTAAATAACTTTATCTAACTTTTCTAACCTTATTGTAATGTTTGAAATTAAATTGATAACTTAAACTGGTACCCTAAATTTAGGGGCTCGGATCCTAGGATAATTGTATGGGCTCAAAATTTAGGGTATTACAAGATATCTTCTTGGAAATCGTAGATGACCCCTTCATCGAGAATGCTATAACCATAGTTGGTTATGCAATAGTGGAGGAAGTGTAGAAACAAGTTTGGTAGATCATGCCTGATGCAAATTTGTCCTTCCTAAATTGGCTAGATGAACTTGAGGTTGCTGTAGGGGTAGGTCGAGTGGCTAGTCATTTGGTGACTTGTCAAGAGCTTCCAATTGTGGCTCAAATGTAAGCTTCGGGAAGGGAGGTGTTTATGAGGAGGGTAGGTAAGAGCATTAGTAGCAACAACAAGAGCTACAATAGGTTAAGGATGCTTAAGAACATCTTCGAACTTTTTCTTTCTTCATTGTGGATGATGTGGGTGATGCATACCCACTTCTAATTTCTGTAATCTCATTATGGTAGGGGGTCAAGGTATCAACTTCCATTTATTTTATTGTTGAAAACCTTAATGAATGAGATTTCTCATAATTATCTTTGATTTCATTTCTCTTTTCCTTTAGTCAATACTTCTTATGTTTTTATTGTAGCTGCATGCTCGAACTCCATTTATTTTTTTTCTAAGTGTTTTGTATCGAAGATGATTTTCATTAGCAAACTTGTATACCCTATTCCCTCACAAGATTACTTGAATTCCGTGTCTCTGAGTGAGTGGTTTTGTACCTACTTGCTAGTATTCATTTGTGCTCTTACTTGCTTGCCTGTATGCTATTACTTTGCATTTGTTCTTGATTTTTGTCAAAGTGTTTTATACTTATGGTAACATTTACTTGTAGGTTGTTGTATCCTATTCCCAAGCAGATTATGCTTTTCTAGGTTCTTGTAAGAGCTCAGCATCATGGGATGACAAGCTTATTGGAGCATATCTTATGGTGATGTCATAGGATCTCTTTGGTAGGGAAATTTTGATAGGGTAGACCTTTGCTAACATAGGTTATCTTCTCAGCAAAGTTTATTTTAAGCAACGTACGTTCCGAGTAGATGGAATGCCTTGGGTAAAGTACCCTCCAGAAGATATTTAATGCAAGTACAAATATACCTTTAATTCCCGAAATGTTGCTTAGGTTCCCAATGTGTTTAGGTCACGCCATGTGCAATACATGTACAATTGGGGACATCCTATGGCTTCTATATAAAGGGTGCGTAGGTCCTTGCTTTTCCATGCCAAACACCCAAACAACGTAGTGGGGTATAGATAAGAGCTGACATGAGCACATCTAAGGTAATCATGTTGAAGGACAAAGTGCTTGTTTTAGGGAAGGGTCTTCCTTAACCTCTTCTTTTAGGTTGCGATTGTGAAGCATAAACAGTTGCTTAGTAGCAATGGGTAGATCTCAAGTTGTAACCAGGAGGCGTACGCAACTATGGGTCCTCTCCTCTTTCTATCCCATTAATAGTAAGTAAAAGAGAGAGGATCCAGCACTGTCCACTACTTATCCACAGCGGCTTCATCATAGGGGTACTCGTCTATATGAGGTTTTGGGTGACTTTTACACTTGCTATCCCAGATCACCTTGAACACTTAAGGGCAGTCATAATGACTACAGTAGTAGTCTCGGTCTTTTCTTTAACCTAACTTGTGGATCAAGAAGCTAGTGTAGAATCCACTACTTCATGACTCCTCTAGTTCATTTTAGGTAAAGCATCGACCTTCCTTTGTTGTCAATAGGGCCTTGGTAGCTTGATGCTTCAAGTAGAGTAACTGGATTAGCTATCCCCATTGCTTCTATAAAAGAGAGCCTCTAGAAGGCGAAGTAGGGACCTTCACTTAGATGTCAAGTTTCACTAGGACCCCTAAAGTATGGAGCTCGACTTCATAGGAGCATAGGGAGGTAGTTACAGCTATCTCTTCAAGGGTCACGAGCCGAGTCAAAGTTGAGAGAAGTTCCTAGTGGAAAACATCTTTGAATGAGAAAGCAACAATATGCCTTTGATGTTTAGTTTTTTTTCTTGATGTAATCGAGGTTGGTATTTCAACCCATCAAGCCTTGTACTTTATCTCATTAGCCAAATAAAGTTTTTCCTTTTTCACTCTTCGCTTGTCATTTGCTTATTTTGTTTTCCCATGCCCTTTGGTTCTTGCTATTCAGTTTAACCTGGTATTGCATTTAGTACTTACTATAATCATGTCTAACATAGGCAAGTGTTTAAGGATGAGGATCAACTCGAGGTTAGGTGCTCGATGTAGATCAATGCTTAAGAGAGGTGCCCATGATGTTAGTATAGGGACTAACTTAGGCAAAGCCTAAGAATTAAAATCGACCTAAGGTTGAGGGCTTGATGTAGGTCAAAGCTTGAGAAAGGCACCCGTGGCTTTAGTGTAGGGACTAACTTAAATAAAGCTTGAGGATGAAAATCGACCTAAGGTTAAGGGCTCGATGTAGATCGATTCTTGAGGAAAGTGCCCATGGCGTTAATGTAAGAACTAGCTTAAGCAAAGTTTAGGGATGAAAATTGACCCAAGGTTGAAAGCTAGAAGTAAATTGATGTTTAAGAAAGGTGCCCGTGGCATTAGTGTAGGAACTAATTTAGGCAAGGCTTTAGGATGAAAATCAACCCATGGTTGAGGGCTCAATGTAGATTGATGCCCTTGTATGCTTCCATTATGTTCGTGTAAAAACTAATGGGTAAGGTATGTTTTGGGATGGTTGGTATTGTGCAGATGCATGAGTAACAAGAGAAGAGAGACACATAGTAGAAACTTTAATAATTCATTAAAATCAACCATGGTTACAAATGCTTTTGATTCTCATTACCGTACTTAAGGAAAGTAGGATCTTAGGTTCTAGGCATTCTACGCCCTTGGGATAGGTCACCCTTTTAGTGTCTCAAGCTTATAAGCACCTTTTCCCACATTACAGTCTACTACTGGGTCTTCCCAATTAGGGGCGAGCTTACCTTACCCTTCCTTTGAACTGGTAGCTTCAACTTTCTATATAGTAAGTCTTTGAGGCGAAAAACCCTATGTCAGAAGCTATGATTGTAGTATCATGCAGCTCACTGTTGGTAGGCCATTATACGTGCTCGTGCAGTGTCATGAACCTTGTCAATGGTATTAAGGCTTGCTTGTAGGGCCATGTGGTTGGCATTCACATTAAAGTGTTGGATCTTGCTAGTGGATAACTCCAACTCAATTAGAAGGATGGCTTTTACTCCAAATGTGAGATGGAACGGGGTTTCTTCGATTGAGGTTCTATGTGATGTGTAGTATCCCAAAAGTATGTTCAGAAGCTTGGTAGCCTATCCACCTCCTACTCATTCTACTCTCTTCTTAAAATTATTGACGATTATCTTATTAATAGCCTCAACTTTGGCATTAGTTTGTGAATGGGCTACTAAGGTATAGTGTAACTTGATGTTGTGCTTATCATAGAAGTCTCTAAACTAATCACTATTGAATTGCCTTCCATTGTCATGATCAAATTGTATGGCACTTCGAAATGAGATAGTATGTAGGTGATCATGAATCCTTCAATAGCTTGGGCTATGATGGTAGCTACAACCAATGCCTTAACCCACTTGGTGAAGTGATCTACTACCACCATAATGAATTGTCGACCCGATGAGGCTTTTCAGAAGGGGCTGATGACGTCTAATCCCCGTTGCATGAATAGCCATGGGCTTGTCAAGGGGTATAACTCTGAGCCGGGATCGCAAATGATTGGCTTGTGTTTTTGGTAGGAATGGCATTTTTAGGCCATGGTCTTGGTGTCTTCCCTCATTATTGGCCAATAATAACCAAACCTAAGTGCCCAAAGGTACAGTGCTTAGGATTGGACGTGATTGCTACAACCCCTACATAGAGCCCCTCGAGGACTCAAGCACCCTCTTCTATTCGAAGGTATTTAAGAAGTAGGTTGCTATCTCTTCATCGATAGAGTATATCATTGAGCAATGCATAGTTGGCTACAACATGGGCTAGCTTATTTACCTCTGTTCAATCCTTTGGGAATGCCCCTGTCTTGAGGTACTGCATAAGGGGGTCCATCTAAGAGGGCTCAAAGGTTACTTATGTCATTTTGGTGACTTGTTGTTGTTGTACCTTTGTACTTTGCTCAATGAGATATTATATGAAGAATGGCTTATTGCAATTGTATGATGCAAGGATGGCAAATGAGGCTATCCTGGATAGTCTATCCACTTTTGCATTTTTTGGTCGAGGGATCTTATTAACTTCCTAAGAAGTGAATTCCACGAGAGGGCCTTACTTGGTCTTGTATTCTCCCATGACTTGTTATCCAACCAATATGGAGTCTAAGTGTATGTTGTGCTTCTTTGCCCCAACGTCTTTACAATTTTTCAAGTGAACAATGAGTACCTTGTATTTAGCTTCATTGTTACTTGCTAGGAAGCCAAACTTCAAGGCATAAAGGATCTTCGTTCCATATAGGCCTTGTAATGTGATATTGACCCCACTCCCTCAGCCAACCACCACCACCCCCCTTCCCCCAACCCACCATAGTAGAGGAGTTGTCGATGTAGAGTATCCAAACGGGTCTGGTGAGCTCGAGTTATAGCTCGTCTACTCTAGTGTAATGCTATGAAGTTCGTGAGGACTTATGCCCTCATTGCCTATCTTGGGTGAAACTGAACTCCATGGGCACTAAGTTTTAGAAAGTACTTCATCATGTGACTGGAAATGTTAAGCCTCTACAAATTAGTTCCAAGTGGGACATCCGTCAGGATGACAATTAGATGGGATTAGAAGTAAGGCCTAAGCTTTCAAACTGCAATGAGCACCACAAGGGTGAACTTTTCTATTTTGGTATATCTAAGCTCTAGCCTTTAGAGGATGTAATTAACATAATAGACTGGTCGATGGTCATGGCTGTTAGCCCGGATGAGTACTGAAGATAATGCCTTATTACTAACTGTAAGGTATAAGTACTTCTCTAAGTATTGGTTTATAGAGTATAGGTAATGTCACCAAGAATTTCTTTAGATCTTGGAAGGTTCACTATCATTCTGGTGTCCACTTGAGCTTGGTGGGGTATTTGAGTAGATGAAAAAATTTTGCACATTTGTCAACACTTTGAGATATGAAGCGATTGAGGGCTATCCTTCCTATTAGTTGCTAGACCTCTTTGATTTTGGTTGAGGCTTACATGTCTTAGGTTGCTTCGATTTTGTTAAGATTAGCTTCTATCCCCCACTCTATGACTACGAAACCAAGGAATTTCCCTAATGTAACTCTAAAGACGTACTTTTGGGGGTTAAGTTTCATTTAGTTTCGATGAAGGGTTTAAAAGATCTCCTAAAGGTTGTCAATGTGGTCTTTTTTGGTTTTGCTCTTGGTGATAATGTCGTCTAAGTATACCTTGATGTTCTTACCTATTTATGGCTTGAAGATGTGGGTAACCAACCTTTGATATGCAGCTTTGGTGTTTTTTAGACCAAAGGGCACTACTTTATAACAATAGGTCTCAAAGTTTATAACAAAGGATGTGTGGACTTTGTCTTGAGGGGTCACCTGAATCTAGTTATATCCTAAGTAAGCGTTTATGAAACTAAGAAGTACGTAGCTAGACTTTGTCTTAGTAGTCATACTATTTTTGTTAACCTATAACCTTTATTCATTTTGACTAGATTTTTCAATTTCATCACTATCTCACCATCATAACTATTTCCATCACTATCTTTGCACCAACATTGCCACTAGTGTCACTACTTAGCATACACCAAAATGTTGATAGTGGCATGGATTAGTCCATCGAATGTAGCAATAGTGATGATAGGTAGTGGCTATATAAAGACAATAGTAATGATGACAGTATATTGTGGTGGAGTTAATCATGCAATGGCCATAATGGTTGTAGTAACAGTGGTGGCAGCAGCGAAGTTGTCATTATGATGGTGATGATAAGCCAAAACAGTAATAGTAATAGGAACAATAGCAGTAGTAGTGATAGTGATGGCGACTATAAAGGTGGCAAAAATATTGGTAGTGGTTAAAAAAAAATTATTGTTTAGAGTTTTCTTTAAGAGATTTTATTTTGTCTTGTTAAAAGATTTTTATAACACTAAATTTAAGAAACAAAAAGCTTAAGATTTATTGAATATTATAAGGAGAGTTTTGTCCTATACTATATTTATTTTTAAGAAAAAAAAAGTATGCATTATTTATTACTTAAAAAAATTGCTAACCATGCACTGTTTTTAATTTTTAGAAAAGACTATTTGGTATCACACATCATATACTATGCATACGAAGTATGTAAGTATCAATAGAACTTTGACATAAAGATTATTTAGTATTATATGCTATATGCGTAAAAACCAATAAACATTTAATATATAGAGTGTGATCAATACATGACAGTTATTTTTGAAACTATTAATTCTAATACTATTATAAAAATTTTATTGATACTCATAAGTTACATAACATGTAATATTGATAAATCTTTTTTTTCTATTTTTATGTGCCTTGTAATAGTTTTTACAAGTTTTATTATATCTTGGAGACTAAGTACATGTTTTAAAAATTATAGGAAAGTGAATATATATTTTGAGAGTATATAAATCTATACGTTTTCAACCCATAGTTTATCATATATGTTCGCCATTATCGCTTAAAGTTATATCATAACATTTAGAGAACATTTTTCGAAAATTATTAGAAATTCTATGTATGGAATCTTGCACCATCTTTTACTGGCAGCACGCACGTCTACGCTGGTTCAAACCATGCTTGGCCTGACAACTTGTTGATCGACTATGAAATGATATATCCCATCTGTTATTCAAAGATTCCGGTTTCCGCCTCCTATTTCTAAGTATCTCTTTGGACCTTGCATGATATAGAATAGGTTTTCAGAATAAATGCTGAGTCAATCACATCAAATAAGTATCTCATTTTAACTCGCAATAATCAATCGAAACTATTCTTCTGTTAGGATAGCTGTACTATATCAATCCACTCTTATTCGCTTGTGACATGAATCCGTCAAGGGGAAGCCATCGGTACCGAATCGTCTCCTCATTACGAATTTAACTTTTTATTAATATTATTATCCGACTTAGGATTCTTTGTAACATTTCTCGCGACCACCTTAAGATTTAACCTGAATACACAAATAGAAATAATTAAATATATGAAGTCTATCACAAAAATTATACGTTAACGATCAATATTAAGAGATTGAGATATTCTTAGATCATTGTCTTATGGCTGGTATGTATTATAGAAGTGCATTTAAGGTTTTGTTCCCCATATAACTAGTATTTCTAGCTAGGAATCGTGAATATACATGTAAAAAAATTCTATACTTGTTTTCCCCCACTAAATAATCCATAAGATGAATCCTTTTTCCGACAAAATTACATTTAGTACCAAGATAAAAGATTATTTTCCAAGATTTAGGGTTCTGTTTATACATAACCGAAAGTAGAAAATGAGAGAAGTGATAGATAAGTTATGCGATGACGTGTACACGTCCAAAGAGTGAAATTCCTGTCCTACACCAAACAAACTTTAATGCTGCATAGAATGTGGCGGATAATTGTGAAAGTAGAGACGAATATATATGCTCTCTCTCCCTCTCTCACACAGGTCACATTTCACATTTCCTTCAAGAAGTATTGACTACTGTGTCAGGATTTCATGCTGCAAGGTCTCATGTGATAGCTAGACTTATAGAGGGAATGAGGAAACAGAAAGAAGGTAAAAAAAAAAAAAAAAGATTATGATGACCTCATGATAAGGATTGGACAAGATATCAAAGGAGAAGGAAGAGGAAGGGTGATGAGGTAGGTCAGATGAGATGATAGAGATTGTCCTTATGTTATTAAGGACCCTATGATTTATGAGGGAAACTTGTGGCTTCTGTCTCTGGTCCATACACTGCATGCTATGTCTCCATTTGTGTAGCAGTTTTATTAGGTCTGGTCAATTTTTGTTGCAGTCTCTGGTCGACTTCACGCCATTCTTCCATTCCTCTCACCGGCCATTCATTGTCATCCATCCCCATATATTATAACCATAAATAAATTGGGTTAAGATGATTAATATGATGATAAGTTCATGCTCAAACTCGATTTAAAATCTCAAAACCTAAACTCCATTAAATTAAGAATTTTAAGTTAGAGCTTAATTCGAAATGACATTCAATAAGCTAAAACTCAATTTGATTAAATTTATTTTAATTATCTTAAAAGAGAAAAATAGTTCCTTCCAATTAAAACAATATTAACAATTAAACTTGATTTGAACTTAAATATCATTTAATTTCAATTGTTTAAACTTGATTAGGCTTATGAGTTAGTTGAAGTAAGCATTAAGAAAATTGAGGTTGTCACAATAAACAGCTCAAGTAGTTAAGGTTCAAGCTCCAAGTATGCTCAAGTATCGATCCAAACCATTGTAATCTGCAAATAGGCTTGACTCTCATATATCCCTACTAAAACTTTTCAACTTGAATTGTGTTTTCTCTCATGTCATCGCCCAGCTTGTGTGTGCCTATAATATGTTTCGCAAAACATTATTTCAATCGTATTGTGAAGTAGTTTCTCTGCACCTCCAATTTATATTTCTTCCCCGTCTATGGAACATTTATAGTATTTGCGGGTATATAGAAAAGAAAACGCAATGTGGATGAACATAATATTTTATCATTTAGACTCAACTTAAATTACTAAATAAATAAAGATTCACTGACTTTAAATATCTGCAAAATAATTTCCAAATCCAAAGTCCACCCTCAAACGCACAATCAAAGTTCAAT
Source organism: Lumnitzera littorea (assembly GCA_024138015.1). NCBI lineage: Eukaryota > Viridiplantae > Streptophyta > Magnoliopsida > Myrtales > Combretaceae > Lumnitzera > Lumnitzera littorea. The sequence continues at coordinate 68,727,865 of JAMXBB010000004.1, forward strand.
AACAAATGCAAGAGTAAAAAGAAAATTCAATTATGATGTGTATGTATTATTATTAATATATATATATATATTTTTGCCAACAATTATATATGAAGTGTAGGTAGGATATTAGTACCGTGAATCCTTTTTCATTAAGTATCTTTAAGTATGCTCAAATATGGTCTCATGATTCGAACATTGGGAAAATTCGTTGTAGAATAAGAGTAATGTGATCTGGGCATGAGAGAAACAAAAATTAGTATGAAGTCCCTCGAGATGCAAGGATGGTTGATCAGTGCATGCAATAGTCCCTCAAACTGGAACATTGCTAGAATAGAAATATGGTCTACTAAATTGGCGGTGAAATTCAGCCGACTCAAGCAATCGTCTTGTATCATCAGATTCCTTTCTATTCTATTTCTTATATTGTAGTTTTTCTGTATTATGTTTGGCTTAGTCTGTACTCCAGTTAGGAGTTATAAATAGGTTTAAAGGATTTTAGTTCTTAATAGTTTTAGGACAGCCCTGCGAGGGTTCATGTGCCATTGGCTAGTAAGTTAGGGTTCATAGAAAATAGTGTATCTCTATAGCCCTACAGAGTAGTTTTTTATGGACAAGTTTACGAGATTATACCAAATATATCCCCTATGTTTGAGATCTATAATACCATGCAATATACAATGAGAGGTCCGAACGCCCTCTCATGCTCAACCCCATAGAGACCATAGTGTCTCATGTGTAGTCAACCTTAATTAATAAGGAAAAATCAGACAAATCCTACGGTTAATTGTGAACTATTGTCCACATGAAGACAAACTAAATTGACATCATGCATGATATGATTCCAGGAAACTGAGAAAGGGAGATCTCACAATTAGTAAAGGACGATATATAGCGGACTCAATAGAGCAGTACTCGGAAGAGTTATAAAGAGAAGCCGTTGACTAATCAAATAAAATGGGGAAGACATTAATGATGAAAAATATGGACACTTCCAAAATTATATGTTTACACTTATTCTAGTGTTAGAATGATTGTAAAACTATTACTTCCAAAAAATGTGGAGTCGTAATAATCATACATATAAGCCTTTATAAGATAAAAATTAATCTTATAGCTACTATCTTAGATTTAGTTTACATAAGACGTACTCAATTCTACTCCTTTAAAGTATCCAATTCAATACCTACTTATTATAAACTCGTGGAGTAATCTTTCGGAATAAATTATTAAAAATAAACTTGTAATTTAACCTTACAAAAAAATGGTAGTAAATTCTATAGGTATCTAAACTAAAATATTGAAAATTATCAAGCCCCTTGAGGAGTCTTGTGTAGTTTTTCTTAAAAGGTAGGAAAATAGATATTAAGAACAATAATCAATCATTTCTTGTTAAGCCTCACTCTTTGTTCTAATTTGCTAGCACTCTTGGTTTTAGGTAAATATTGGTAATTCATTCGAAACCTGTAAAACAAAATATAAGAGAATGAGTGATAACTTACTCAACCAAGTTGATTAGATGCAACGCATGTATCAGCAAATGCTATTGCACGATATTATCCAATCTATTATAAGATTAGAGAAATTGTATTCACTCTAATCCAGGTTAAGAAGTTTGATGTCGTGCACTCGTGAATCAAAACTAAATTAAGGCTTATGCAATCGAGAATACTCTTCTCCCATGACCACCTTTAAACTACGATCCCTAATCTCATCGTGACCTCTTCTCTTATAACTCAGTTTAACTAAGGATGAAGAAAAGACCATTTCAGTTATTCTCATCAAATGGGGTCTGTATTTGACGAGAGAATCAAAGCCGTTACCTTTAGTGAGTCGTGATGTATGTGAGGTTAGATGCTATGTCAAGTTTGAGTTGATTAATTTTTTTTTTAAGATGATCAACCAAGCTTAAACAATTTAAGAACAATAATATTCGCAAAACAATCATAACATAGAGCTTAGCTCCCATTATAGCGAATCAGATCTCAAACATAAGTATTACACATGCGCAAACAACTAACTATAAGTACAAACAAATATATACAAAAGTCTCCAAATATTCTGAAATAATATCCTAAAACACTATTAAACATTGATCCCACTTACTTATAACAGTGCTTACTTAAGTTGTTGTCCAATCACATGAAACCCCTTTATAGTGTAATAAAATTTTAATGTTTTATAAGGTAACGAAAATGTTATAGTTCATTTAACTTTTATAGTTTACAAAATTATGTTGTTGTCGTTAAATGTTGACTATTATTAATGAATATTGTGAGAAGTCATAATCCAAGTCTAATGCCAATCAAGTCGCCCAAATTACTATGAAAATGTATATAGAAGGTAGATGAAGTGAGAAGAAAATGTTAGATGAAAGAGAAAGTGAAATTGTTAAAAACTCTGCATCAATAAATGATAGGAAGTATAATAGCCTATTTATAGTAGATGTAAGTGTAAAACTAATCCTAACTAAATGAGCAAACTAAACCAAACATAATAACTAAACTAAACTAAATGGTAACTAACAAAACTATATACAAAATATCTAACTGTAAAATAAATATAAGTATCTATATATTTGTACAACCCCCCCTCAAGTTGGAGCTTCCCGCATGCCCAACTTGAAACATAACTTTTGCAATTGAGAGACAAGCAAAGCCTCTTTAAAAACATTAGCAACTTGAACTAAGGAAGGGATATATTCAGGTCGTAAGAAACCAAATGTAACATGATCATGAATAAAATGAGCTACAACATTAATATGCTTAGTCTGTGCATGAAAACAAGGATTATAAACTATTTGTAAGGAAAACTTATTATCACAAACTAAAGAAACAGGAAAATCTATTGTAAAACCAAGATCATGGAGAATATATGAAACCTACAACAAATCCTTGGTAACAGTACCCAAGCTTCTATATTTTGCCTCATTAGTGGATGTAGCAATAGCACGTTATTTTTTAGTTCTCTAAGTAACCAAGGCACCACCAAGCATCACACAATAGCTTGATAATGAACGCTTGTCCATGGTGCTAGAGCCCTAATCAGAATCAACAAAACCCTTTAAGAACAGAGTGTTATTGGATGAATAGAAAAGACCATAACCAATAATCCCTTAAGATAACATAGTAGGTAAAATAAAGCATCTAAATGAGGCTTGCATGGATGAGTAAGAAATTGACTCAACCGATGGATAGTATAAGAGATATTAAGCCTAGTTAAAGAAGCATGTGATAGATGACCAACAATCCTACAATAAAAGGAAGCATCAGGCAAGACAGCACCAATAGTGTTGTTGAGAGACAGACATGGCTACATGAGAACTCTAGTTAGTTTCACTCTCGAAAGAACAACATCATGTAAGACATCCATGAGAAATCTACGCTAATTAAGAAGAAGTCTTTGATTTGTGCGACATAGCTCAAAACTAAGGAAGAAATAAGCATGACCAAGATCTTTTATGGTGAATTTCTCATCAAGACTACTCTTGACATGAGCAATAAAGGCAGCATCCAACCCTATGATAAGCATATCATCGACATATAGAAGAATGAAAACACAACCATTGTAAGAATGATAAGAAAGCAAGGATACATCATGAAAGGTTTGAGAAAAACCTAAGGAAACAAGAAAACTAGAAATTTTTAGATTCCATTATCGAGAGGCTTGTTTTAATCCATACAACAATTTCTTTAGCTTGCACACTTGATGAGAGGAAGCTTTATCATATCCAAAGGGAGGAATCATGTAAATATCCTCATCTAAATGGCCATACAAGAAAGCATTGTTTACATTTACTTGAAAAAGAGGCCAAGAAGATGCAACAGCTAAAGTTAACAAAATCCGAACCATACCCACATGTGCCACCAGAGAGAAAGTGTCATCAAAGTCTTGGTCTTCTACTTAAGTAAAACCTTTTGCTACATGATGAGCCTCATACCTTCTAACCGTTCCATCAAATTGATATTTGATTTTATAAACTCACTTAGTTCCAATAGTCGTCTTACCCTTAGGCAAAGTGATCAATTCCCAAGTTTCATTGCTTTCTAAAGCAATAAGCTCATTTTACATGGCTATTTGCCACTCCTTTTGTTTAGAAGCTTCTAAGTAATTACTAGGCTCTTGAACAGCAAACACCTTATTAAGAGATGCCACAAATTCAACAAGGCAAGTTTGAAAAGAAGATAAGGTAAATAAGGGATAAGAAGATGAAGTAGTATTGGGTGGTATTAAAGTAGAAAAATCAATGTGAGAACGGGCTGGATGGACAAAGTCTTTCAACCATTATGGAGTTTGTTTAATTCTAATAGAATGCTTGTGTTGGTCACGTGACTATTCTATAGGAGCATGTAAAGAAGACTAATCAGAAGAGAGTATAGTATTAAGATCAATGAAAGACCGATCAGAAGAAGGTGTACATGGTAAAGTGTTTAGAGACATAGGAGAAGGAGATTCAAGTGTTAGGGGGGAACAAAAAATGGACAAATTAGAGCAACCATCAGCATTTGAAGAAGACAATGGAGAGTGTTTGAAAGGAAAGTGTATTTCAAAGAAGACAACATCTTTAGAAACAAGTATTTGACATCAACTAATGTCATACACTCTATACCCTTTTTTGTTAGAAGCATAGCCAAGAAAAACACATCTTAAAGCTCTTGACTCAAATTTATCCGTAGGAATAGGACGTTTAGCTACAAAACACAAATAATCCATGACTTGTAAATGATTATAGGAAGGACTTTGACCAAGTAATTTTTCAAATAGAGACTTCTAACCTAAAACTACCATGAGCATCCTATTTATCAAATAGGTAGCAATAAGAATACACTCACCCCAAAAATTTTTAAGCAAATTAACATGTAAAGATAGAGCGCAAGCAGTATCTAATAGATGACGATGCTTTCTTTCAACTTGTCCATTTTGTTGGGGAGTATAAATGGTGGTTTTCTGATGAAGAATTCTTAAGTTAGAGAAGATATACTAACATTGGCTAGATAAAAATTTAGAGCCATTATCACTGTCTACGAACTTAAGAGTTGTTGAAAAGTGATTTTGTATGTAAGTAAGAAATAGAGAAAGAATAGAAGACACTTGACTTTTAGTTTGTAGAAGAAAAGTCCATGTAGACCATGTACAATCATCAATGATTGTGAGAAAATAACGTTCACCCATAATAGAAGCAACTCTATAAGGGCCCCAAATATCCATGTGCAATAGCTCAAAAGCAACTTGAGAAGTGTGAACAAATTTATTAAAGGGTAATTTGTGAAACTTTGCCTCTAAGCATACATCACAAGAAAAACCCTATAAACAAAATTGTTTACAAGCTTCAATATGCTCTAGTTTAGACATAAAACTATGACTTAGTTGAGAATGAAACAATTCAAGAGATATAGAAGAAGAATTACAATTCAAAAATTTTTGAAAGACAAGTTAAATTTAGTAAGGAACTAGTCACATCACTAGATTGTTAGTCTTTCATTAGTTACAATACATAAAGTTCACTAATCGCCTTAGCTTTGGCCACTATTGCATTAATTTTCTAGTCCTACATAGTGCACTCAAAAACATTAAAGTGAGCATACAAATGATGGTCATGAACAAGACTGTGTATGGAAAGGAAATTGTTTATGAAAGTTGGCACCAAATACACATTATGTATGACAAAGGTTAGGCTAAAAGAAGTAGAATCGACTTGTGTAACAACTAACTCTTTTCCATCAGGCAATTTAGCACATATTAGATGTAAAAGGTCAACAACATCTTGTAAGATTGTGTGAAAGCGTATCATGTGGTTTGTGGCACCAATGTCTATTATCCAAGAGTCCAAATGATTACTTAGAATATTAAAATAACAAGTATGAGTAGGAAAAATACTAAGAAAATGTACATTGTTGGCCATCACAAAAGAGCAAGCTTGATTACTTTTCCCTTGCATGAACTTCATAAACTCCTCATACATACTCTACATGAGCTGAGGATCACTGAAGTTAATAGAAGTCTGACATTGTTGATCTCTAACACAAGAATCTGGACAAACATTCTCAAGTAGAGTATTGTTAATATTCAACTTAAAAAACATAGCATTAGCATTTGTAACTTTACCCTTGGTAATATGCTTCCCTTTAAATCACTCAGGATATCCTATCAATTGAAAATATTTTTCAATGGAATGGCCATCAGCCATACAATGCCTATAAGTCACCTTATTTTTAAACTTCTTCCGCTCATTACCAATCCCTATAACTTTACTTCATGTAACAAAAGAAGAAGCATTAGATTCACCAAATATAACAGACAAAACTTACCTCTATTTCTCAACCTGCTGGACAAAATAAAAAGGCTTTACTCATAGATGGCATAAGCTCCATAGATAAGATTTGATTACGTATACTATCATATACTTCATTGAGACCCATAAGAAATTGAATCAATCGAGTTTGTGATTCTATATCAATCAATTTATCATGCAGATTACAAGAACAAGCATCCATACATCTATAAATATAATGAGGATATGGCTAAACCTACTGCAATTCATCCCAACACTTCTTGAGCTTACTATAATTAGCACTAACACTCTGATCATTTTGTTTGAGATTGCATATATCATACTGTTACTTGAATACTAAAGGACTATTTGAAATTCCCTATTGTTCAACAATTTCGTCCTACAATAGTTTAGCAAATGATGTGCAGATAAACATACCGTAACCATCGAATAAGATCTGAAGAATCATTGCTAGGTTTTCTTACCGATCCATCTATAAACCCTAATTTCAATTTTTCCCCAAGCCCTAGTTTAATTGATAAGTATATATCTATGGAACATAAGTAATATATGCATGGCTAATACATATAGATAGAAAGTTTAGTTATTTACAATATGGATATATAAGTACAATTATATGATTGTTTATATGTAATAGCTATCTTGCTTCTCATAAAAGTGAAAACATTTAAATTCTTAAAATAATAGGAATAAAATAGCAAATCACTTCACTCAAAACAATAATTAATTAAGCTTAGTTATAATTTTCCATTCAAGATCAGTTTCTAGAATTCTATTTTCATATATTATACTATCATTACATGCTCAGTTCCACCTATTCTTTATACTACTAAAGAGTTAGCTTATTTTATTTCTTTTTCTTCTATATCTTTAATGTTTTATTCTCTTTTCTTTTTAAATTGGTTTAAAGTATCTTTCATTATAGATAATGGTCGAATAGAAAAGGAGAAATTAATTTGTTAACAATTATAGAGAAAGATGGCATGAAAGGAAGAGCTAATTTCAATTTCCTTTCTTTGTTTTTTTTTTTTATTTAATAACATCGTGTACTAATAAGTTGGATTAAAATTTATTCTTGATGAATTCATTGACTTCATTATCACATAACACTATTTCTTAATTTAGTTCCCACATTTTACACAATATTATCATCTCTCGAAATTAATTATCCCATGTTATCTTGTAGCAAATAGTGTTATAAATATATCATTTCCAACACTACCAATGATTACATAAAATATTTAGAAACAAGTTTGCATAGCATTGTAATATAAATAATACAATTTAATCATATTACCTGAAATATTAAACATGAAAACATGTAAAGCTATATAGCTTTCGAACCAACCTACTCCCTTTCTTCTCTCTCTCCTCCCTTTTTTTTTGTTTTATTTTCTTTTTAATCTTTCTATCCTCCATTAATGGCTTAAGGCCATATTTACAAGCTGGAGGGAGGCCTGGAGGGTATGTTCATTGCCTTAGTTAATATTATTATTTTTAATTAGTTAATATACCTATGTAAGATCAATTTTTCTTTATAATGATACGTGGTCTATGAGGTGTAATTCTCATAAGGAGACATCACTTATTTATTATTTTATTTTTATTATTTTTTCCTTCCAGGATAGTAAGCATAGTTTAGGTAAGTTTTTTTAATAAATTATAATTCTTAGTATTATTAGTTATTATCATATCATGCTTAGGTAAGTAGATTGGAACTATCCATTTTTTAGCTTATTTTCTTTTCTTTTTTTTTTCTTTCTTTATTTATTAGTATTATTAGGCAACATTTTCTTAGAAAATGAAGGTTACCTCCTATTTTGGCTTAGGCTGGAGTTGCCATGGTTCATCTAGAGGCGATTTGCCAATTTTACATATACATATATTTATACATTAAAAAGATGAGTGTTGCCATAATACTCATGCTAAGGATGTGACTAAATCAAGGAAGAAATAGGATGTTAAGTACTAAGAACAAAAGAAATAAATACTATTAAAGTACCTTATTATAAAAATAATTCAATTATGAATGATTTTTTCATAATAATACAAGATATGAAAAGAAAAACATATACAATTATAAAAGAAAATTTACCCAAAATAATAAAATACTTAAACTTTGAAAATTTACTTAATCTTTAACTTTTCACTTTATCTCTTCAGCTCATTTGATTCTTCTTGAGCTAAGCCAATATAATAATTTATTTTTTTCCCAATTGACTCTAATTACTAAACTTTTAAATATAGACTTAGTCCCTAAATATACTCATAAAGTTTTAGTTATACCTAAACTAGCATCTTGAAATTTGAGAAATGTCAAATTACCATTGGTGTCTTATGATACCATTTGGGTGTTATTTAAATTAATTTTTTATTAGTCCTATGTTCTGAGACAAAAGCCTTAAGAATATATTATTAGTGTTCTTACTTAATACAATGTATAACATTTTTGAGATGTTAAAACCTACAAGGTTTACTTTATCTTCCTTTTGTCATATTTTAAAAGTTACTAGCTTATATTATAAGGTATTACAAAAACTAGATTGAAAAATAACATTTTATTTTGAAAAATTTATGTCATTTTTCTTAAAAACTGGTAAAAGTTTTCTCTTAATAGAAGGATGTTTTCCCTAACTAAGGAGAAATAAGTCCAAAATAAAATATATTCTTTTCAACAAAACAAATAAGAAAAAATAGTGAAAAATGTTTTTCGACCAATATTTTTATTGAAAGGAACGGCCTTATTGTTATATTAGTTTCCTCATCCCATTTTAACATACCCATATATTGTTGATAGGTTTCCCACAGACATTTGTTACACATACTTAATAAAAAAAAAATTACAAATTTCAAAATATTGATTAATAAAAGAAGATACAAATGCTAGGCTGTTCGTATCATATCACCATACATCTAGGTATATCTTTGAATTACAATTTTTCAAAATTCTTGAATTACCATAAACCAGAGGGAGTAGATCTTACTATCTCTGTCCATCCAAATTTTCACATCATCCATGAAAGTTCAAGATTAGTGAAAGCTTAAGAATGGTGGACTATATATTTAAAAAATTTACTTAAATTTGGTGTTTCTGTTAATGTGTCCTTAATGTTTCATCTTACATACTAATAAATCTAATGAAGTTAGTTTTACCATTATTATGCATGTTACTATGTGGAAAGCAAACATAAAAAATGCATGTATAAAAGAACTAGATTTGCACTGTTTTTCTAATCTTTTCTTTACTTGTTTCGGTTTTATGTATAAAAATAATCCCAGATGACCGTTTTTGACAAGTTAGGGAAGATTAATGTGGTTTTTTCAATCACATTAAAGACTGCGACTAAGCCATATAGTTCTTCTAAAAGGGTAAAAGATGAACGAAACATAGCCACCTACATTTCTAAGTCGTTTCAACGTCATATTGTCTCACATCTTATTTCCCATTTTATATATCTTATATTTCAACGTCACATTCTCATGTCAAATGCCTCCCTTCACTCTCTTTCTGACACACATACATGCATCAAGTTACTGAAACAAGGCCAATTTTCTGTCAACATTAATCTCTATCATAAAAGCCTTCAGTTTGGCTCTTCATTGATATAATCAACATGGTCCAATTGCACTTCAGGACAATCTGTTCACTTATTATTCACATTCTATCATTCCATCCATTTCCATGAAAAGAGAAAAATCACTATCATACTCATTTTTCGGTTCCCAACAAAAGTTTCAAATTAAAAAAAAAAAAAAAAAAACGCATGCACATACATATACATATATATATATATATATAACAGTCTTAACTTTGCATTTTTTTTTTTTTCATCGTAGTTTTACATATAAAAATTTGAAATTATTAAATATGAACTCAAGGTTATACTTATACTCATCAAATTTTACACAAAGTTTTAACTATCAAATAAGAAAAGAAATATAATACTCTTAACTCCTCATTTTCTTTTTCTCGATTTTATACATGAAAGTTGAAAATATACTAAATATCAACTCCAATTGAACTTCTACTTATCAAATTACATACATATATAATTTAAAGTTACTATATATCATTGTATATTCAATTAGACTTCCACTTAGTTTGTCATTTTTGAAATGTTAAATTGACAAACACTAATTGGCCAATAAAGTATAAATGCATACAATTAGAGGTAAAATAGTAGCTACTATAAGCAAATATTTGATTGACTATAATATTAAGTAACTTCAATAATAGTAGCAAAATTGAAGGTACAACAACAATTCAAGATGATGGGATCTTGAAGAAAGGGGGTTATAGTTGTGGTGGGTGTATTAGGCCTTTCATTACATTAAGCTTCATATGGATGACTTAATATGAAGTCTCTAATACAGACATATAGATTCTAATACAAATATGTAAATTCCAATAACAAGAATGTGTACTAGGGATTTGTAGGTTGTACTTGAATCTATATATTTGTGCATATTTTGTTAATGGGAAAATGTATCAAAATCTACATGTTATACTAAAATATATGTATATGTATCACAATTTTGCAGTACAATTTCATATGAAATCATCCATATGCAACTTAGCACAAATAGTTCCCAAATCCAAGGTGGAATATGGTTATGGAAGAGATAAGTGATGGAAAAGGGATCCAAGAGGCAATGGAAGTTTCTTGAACAAGTATTTTGTTTCTTGATTTCTTATCAAATGAATACTCTAAGGCATATGCAATAAGACTAAACAATTCTACAGTCTTATTCATATTTTTAATAGGATCAATCCAACAATTCATTTAATCATTAATATACTATCCATTAAATCCGAACAATCGAAAACACAATCAAATTAATAGTTTACATTTAATAGATATTATATTAACAGTTGAGTGAAGGGCTAGATTAGTCTAAAAAAATATATGGACTTAGATCCTAGAAAATCTTCACACTATACATAATAGCTTCAATATCTCTTATTTTCTATCAAAATTTGACAATAGACATTCTAAATAGTTTAAACATATAACTAATTAGTTAACTAATTTTTAATGTTATAATAAATATCCAAAATTTAAGTAAAATGTTTCAAAAATAAAATAATAAACAACTAAACCTTAGTACATAGATAACATTAATAATGATAAGGTCCATCGTGACTTTACTGACCTAGATAATATACTAAATAAACATTATAAATAAATAATTTAACAGTTCCACCTAATGTTTAATTGGAAGAAATTCAAAGAACTGGTGAGGAGTAGTGAAGCCGCTATTGCCATTACTGAGCGGTGTCGCAGCCACGGATCCCTTCTCGTCGATGGCATCGCCGTTGTTTAAATCCCCACCGCTCCGAAGCGGAAACAATTGAAGTGTCTGGGAGTCAACACATTCCTCAGTATTGTCGTAATGACAATAACGATCGATTTCAGCTTGAATTTGATCATTGTTGTTTTTGCTTGGGGTGATAAAAACGTTCATGAGATCATAATGTGTAGTCGTCTTGGTTAGTTTATGGTTGATTGCTTCTCTAACAAGTTCTGATGGTGGTGGTGGTAGAGCTGTGATAGTATTAATGGCTTGAGGACAAGACCCTTGCATCGATGGCCACGTGTCATTCCTTTCCATGAATTTGACCCATCGATGGTCTGTTGTCGTAGTTCTAAATTCTGTCACTGTTGATGCTTTTGCTGCCTTCTGAACCGATGCCACTGATTCCTGAATTTAAATCGAAATCAAGACGGACGAAAACGAACCAAGGTTACAATACATCAAAATAAATGTTGTGCCTTTTGCACTTGTACCAAAAAATACTAGTTGTATATAGATATAGAGAAAATGCATCGCATTTTTTTCCCTTTTTTTTTTAGGATATTGACTAAATAATCCCGTTTAAATTTACTACTTATTAAGAAATATTAAAAAAAAACCCCTATTTATTTCTTTTTCCTTTCTTTTCTTCTATTGTATATCTGTACCTTTTATGATATAATACTAGACCCTTGTTAAGTATCAAAATTACATGAATACTTCTAAATAAATTTCAAAATTGCATTAACAATCTTAATTTTTTTTTTTTAGAAAGCTTGATACATATTAGATGAGTGTAAGTAAACAATTAAAAATTATTGAGTATATAGATATGATTTTGAAAGTATATAAGAATGATTAACATAATTTATCCTGAAGTATATTAATACAGGCAAGCTTTTTCTACCTTTTAATTGCATTATCGGCTGAGCTATCAGAAGTAAAAGCCGACCTAATTGCCTCTTGATGGGGTTCAAGCTTTTCTATACCGTATGATGCATTTTAAAATATCACTCACAATATGATAGAAAAAAAAAAATCTTAAAATGCAATTAAATGTCTACACTGCGCAGTACCCTTATCATATTGTTGGAAGAACGAGGAAGAAATGGGATTTTAAAATATCAAAGTTCTGTATTTTCAACTGTTGATGTATACCAAATCACATCTCAATGATGAGGAGAATTTTGGCAGGGCACCATACTCTACCATTATTTGGGTATGAATACGATTCTAACCAGACTACAATCAAACAAAGGGGTCTAGTAGATATGGTACAGTACATGAAAGCCTAAAAATGTCCTAGGGTTTTTGCATTGTCTTTTCGCTTTGAGGGCACTCAATCCTATATAGAATATGTATGTGTGTATCATAAGGCGTGCTCAGATCAGAGAAAAGCCAATAAATGAATAGGAAAACGGACTATGAATCGATTAAGCGCAAACCCCCAGGATATCAATAAGACCCCAACAAAATTTTCATAACAGCAGCCCCGACAAAAAGGAAGTAGAGCAGCTTTCAGACACAAACACCTTTTTCCATTCTCAAACATACAATTACTTTCATCTTATTTCCTGCATTATTCCACACTTTAACTTAAATAAACCGGTATATCAACCTTAAAAACAAACTTTGTCTAGAAAATGGTAGAGCGCTCCAGTTATTTGTTAAGATAATTAAGAAAGTTCTATCCTTTTTTTTTTTTCCTTATTTTCTCGTAAAAATTATCATCAATATCGTACAATGCGAAAAGTTTCTTTTCTATTTTACTTGCAGCAAATACACGATAGCAACCATTAATAATCCCTACATAATTTTACGGGTATCTTTCCTAATCATATGGAAATAATTAAATCAATCCTTGTTAATTGAAACCTTTTTATTTGATCTTTTTTGGTGATTAAAAGTGTTTCAAAAAGAAAGTTACTAGCTCTAGGGCCTGTGTGTCTCTATATATATGTAGGTGTAGCATGGAGGAAGACAAAAGAGAGAGGAGAAAATAGACCTCTGCTCGTGTACTGCAGTTTGAAGGACGCGTCCAGTTCTTGGTCTGTTCAGCTTCAACCGCTGCTCTAATTCCCCCTGCTTGTTGACAAAAGAGAAAACAAGAGGACCACAACTTTACATCTCAAACAACATTCGGAATGAAATGTTATTCTACTTGTTCTACAGATTGAGAATTTTATTTATTTATTCACTTTTCTATAAAAGAAATTATTGTTCAGCGATAAAAAGATCAAAAGGCATGCCCTAGTCTTAGGCTTCCAGCCTTTTTCGAACTTTATGAGGACAAATTAAAATTATACACTTGTATTAATTGCAGCCAATGGAATAGGTCACTGATTCCTACATGAAAACCATATGAATGAAGAAGAATTTTTGGGAATAAATGTTACTGATTCAAATCAAAATTAAGGATGCTAAAACTATTGCATCTAACAAGGTTTTACATCCATGAAAGGCTGTTTAAGAACATGAAAATTGTCAACCAAAGATCTTATGAAAACATAATTATAGTGAGAAACAAGTTGGGTAATTATTTGTACAACAAATATGGGTCAACTTGTGGGTTTTTGTCATGATACATGTCTAAGTACGTTTTAGACGTCTGCATAGTGAGTTATATAATACGCCGCACGGAAGTTATCATGAAATTTCACACAAACATGTATAATACACTGCATTATACTATGGGTACCTTGTGATACATCGGGGTCAAACTTACGACAATTTTCACGCGTTTTATAATTTGCCAATATGAATGTAAATTTATAGGACAACATTAATTCTCAGGAGACAGCAAACGGGGTCTTAGGGTTTTGCTAGATATAAAGATGCGTAAATGTGGATGATGAACATATACAGAGAAACACTGACCTGTCTCCTTCCTCTCTGAGTTCTCAGCATCTCGGTTTTGATCATCTGAGCTCGATTCCATTTGACGACGTCGCTTTTGTCGTTCTCTAGCCTTGTGATTCTGGAACCAGTAAAAAACATTCTTCCCTTCAATCTTACCATATCGGCGGAGCTGAGCTGTGATGTGCTGAATTTGATCTGCCGATGGCGTTCTTGTTCCTCTTCTATACAACTCCTCGAGTGTTCGTAGTTGCTCCGGTGTCGGGTTCCATCGAGAGCTCACCACAACCTGCTGTGTTGTCACCGGATCTCTCTTGCTTTGCTCAGCAATATTTGCTAAAACACAACACCGGTCACATACATGCATGTCAAATTTAGATGCACGACCGATTGATTATAAAAGTTTAAGCAGATAGGTATAGCTAGCTCAATTATGTTCGATCAAATTGGTTAAAAAGCATACAATTGAAAATGGAATCAAGAGGATGGGAAAATCCTACCAAAATGGTGATTAAATGCCAAAATATCAGCACCATGGATACGGCTAAAGCCGGGAAGGGCACCGGTTGCAACGCCATTGGGGGAGGTGGTTGTGGGGACCGGTCTTGGCATGAGAGGCCGGAGTCTTCTGGAGTTATTGAAGGAGTCATGGTGGATGTACAAGTCTCCTCCACCATCGTAACCCATCATCCACATATTGAACAGTAACACTCACAGGTGCTGAAAACTAGGGTTTCGATGAATATATGCGAATTTTTCTCTCTCCTAATTCTATTGGACAAAGATGTGGTGTTGAGAAAAAGTAGAGGAGATTGATTGATGAGAATCAGGGAAGTATGGGGCTGTGGATGAGAGAGAAAGAGAGAGAATGTGTGTGTGTGTGAGAGTGAGCATACTTGACTTGAGTGGTCAAATTACCGAAACCATAGGTTTCTTGGTTTGGAAGTAGTTATGGGTCAATTATGGTGTGGAGTTGCTGGTGAAAAGATAGCTCCGGTTGAAGAAAACAAAGCTTAGGGTTAGATTAGTAGAGTAGTCTGTGGATATAGCTCGGTGTTTTCAGTCTTTAATGGAAGGGAGATTGCTCACCAGAAATAGATGCATATGTTTGTGTAGGAAGAGAGAGAAAGAGAAATGAGAAGAAGAAGAGAGAGAAATCCTGGGCTTTGGATAGCACAAATCAAGTAATAAGGAGCCAAGAGAGTGTCTTGTTTATTTATACTATATGATATGAGGGATTTTATTGAAATATTTAAGCCAAGTTGACTTAATCAATACATATTATATTTAACCTTAGCTATAAAAGGAAATAGTCAGATACTTCAAGTGGCTTTTAATCTGTCAAGTACACTGGCAAAGAAGCCACATGTGTTTCTATAGTCATTACAATTCAAATATTATTATAAAAGGCGCAATTACTAATCAATTATTACTTTTAAAAAAAATAGGCAAGATAAATTAATCATGTTGAGATATTTGGTCATATTTTGAAATTATAAGAAGTGAGATAAAAGAAAATTTGGACAATGCTTTGAAGTTCTCAAATTTTTATTTCGTGTTTAGATGGTGAAATAAATTATTTCACAATATTTGCTATTACTAAAAATTAAGGAAGTGCAATTCTTTTGTAGAACCAAAGAAATAATTGCTTTTTGATTTTTTTTTACAGCATATTCTCATATTTATACATGAGACCTAAAATAGTTATATCAAATAGCTATTATTTTTTTATTTCATTTATGAAGAATTACAATTCTATTTCCATTTTATTCTATTTTGTGAATCAAACATGTCATTAAGGCTTTTATAATCAATATAGAAAATTTTCATTTTAACAAGTCAAAGACTTATCAAATTAAGCAATTGATTCTTAAAATTGGATATATTTTACCAAAATGATCAAAATAAATTAAAATAAGATCATAAAAGAAGAAATGAAAGTAAAATATAAAATTTTTTAAATTTAATGGCAACAAGAGACTACCTCTTTTTCTCCATTATTGCTTGTTGGCTAATCCATCGTTGCTATTAATAGGTTACACAACTTACCAAAGGTACTGGCTAACTATTAGGGTTAAGTGAGTATAGGATAGATAAGATATAAAACTTTATTCGTACCTTATTCTATAAATATAAGTTTAAAATTTTTGTAATTAGACTTATCTTACAGCACTATAAGGTTCCTTTTGGAACATGTACTTTTATTCCTATCTTTCATCAAAATTTTGTGTTGAATACATAATTAATATCAAAATTATAACTATATTATCATTAGAACCACAAGTAATAATTTGTATAAGTTGTATTGCATTTTAAAATAAAATAATATAAAACTTTGATAGGTAATATAGAGAATATTTTTATAATTGGAAATATTTAAATTCTTGATTAGGCTATGTTGATGGATGATTCTTGTTCTGGTATATGAATACCTGCAACACGAGAAAACGACTACGAGAAGTGTCGGAGGGTGCTCTGGTATGGTCACTCCGATACCTAAGTTAACCTTTTAGTGATGAGAGTAAAAATGTTAAATGGTTGTGGGAATTAGAGCATAGAGAAGAGGACCCTCTTACCTGAGAGTCTTGCTTGGTATTTATAGTAGATTAGTAGAGATTGTCCTTAGATCGAGTCTTTAGATTGGGCTTAGATATTGAGCCCACTAATATAAGCTCACATAATAATTATAAAAAAAATGCCTATCAACACTTGCTCCCAACTCTCTTTGGTGATAAAGTTGGAAAAGAGAGTTTTCAAAAAGATTAATTTAGTGAGATTTCTAACCTAAAGAGGTTAGAGTACTTGAAGAAACAAAGGCTTAAAGAGGCAAAGAGTAAGGGTAATCGGAGTGCCGAAGTGACAAGGGCCTAAAGAGACCGATGTACCTGAGGAGGTGGAGGCACCTAACGAAGCGAGAGCACTTGAAGAGGCGATGGCCTGAAGAGGTCAATGTGCCTGGAGAAGTGAGAGCGCCTAAAGAGGCGATGACCTGAAGAGGCTAATGCGCCTGGAGAGGCTAATGCGCTTGGAGAGGCGAGAATGCCTGAAGAGGTGATAGCCTAAAGGGGCTAATGTGTTTATGGAGGTGAAGGCTTGAAGAGGCTGATGTGCTTAAAAAGGTGAGGGCCTAAAGAGACTAGAACGTCGGAAGTGGTGAGGGCTCCAAAGAGGCCAGTATGCTTGAAAAGTTTAGGGAAGCATGTAGGCTATCCAAGTTGAGTAGAGCTTGTGCTAAGTAGAGCCGTAAAATTGGCTAGTTAGCCTCTAGTTTTTTAATGTATGGGACTTTATCCTTATTCACTCGTCGTAAGTTATAGGCTCGTCGTTTATTAATTTAACTTAGAGCGATTAAGTTTATACTAGCTCGTTATCTAGCATTTTGGGCAACATGAGACAGATCCCATGCATGAACTTCACTTGGTCCCATACAATAGCTCCACTTTAGAAAAATGTAGTTTGAAGTTAATAATATTGTGCATCGTCTAAAGCCCAAAATTGCTCAGCCATTAAGATGAACAACATTCACATGTTAGAGTTACTTAGCATAAGTCATTAAGTAGTGAAGAGCTTAGCACGCTTAGAGTTGCTTGGCATAAGTCACTGTATAGTAATGAGCACGGTACAGTCAGCATTGATAGGAGTAAGGACAGTTGAAGAACAAATTTTCATAATCCAAATATGTCACTTTTCATTCCACGCTAGGTTGACACAGCTACAACGAATGGGAGTAACTCCATCAACACATCATAGCAACTTGAATAAGTGCAACTTGAAGTGGAGTTGTGTTTTGTCATCGTACTCAACTGCAAGACTAGGGTGAATAGTTTAGTGACTTGGCATGATATTTGGTAAAGTTTAGTGAATTTTCTTTCACATGCTTAGTGTAGTTTATCGGCTGCTCGAGGTGAGAGAGGTCTATACGACTGTTTGAAAAGTTGTTTTGGCTTAGTTCTTTATTTTTGGAGTATTTAGAACTCAACGCGGTAGATGGAAACATAACTCAGCTAAAGTTTCTCAGCTATAGAATGCTATGTGTAAGATTGTTCAAAACATAACTCGACAACAATTCTTCAACATGAATATTGCTCGGATTTTATTCTACTGCAAACTCAATCCATGTGAGCATAAAGAGTGTAGATGGTAGATATGATAGCTTAATTCAGCCGCGAGCTAATATGGTCGATCTTGGTTAGATGCATTGGGTTTGAATAGCTAGGGCTTATCAATGATTTGACCATGGTACTTAGTCGATGATTCGACTACGGAACTTAGTCAGCATTCGACCACGGAACTTAGTTGGCTTTAAGCACAATTTCTATACTTACCATGAAAGAATATTTAGTACTCCAAATTGCTTCAGAGTAGGCCTCAAGATCAACCATATTACACTGGAATATTCCTTGCATACTTCTCTTGAACTACATGAGCCTTAGATGCCAATCAGTACAGCTCAGCAAAGTCATTTGTAAAGATGGTTCAAGAGTTTCTCAAGTCTAGTAAACTTGTACAGTACGACAAAAACTCAAGCACATGGCATGGTAGGAGCTCGAATCTTATACAAAACCTAAAAGGTCGAAAGGGGATGCCGTATGCATGAAGCTCATATCAGAGTGTATATAGCTACTATAATTACTAACCATCAATGAATCATTAGAGAAGATCACAGCTGCTGTTGATGGATAGAACTCAAAGCTAATATAGAAACTCAACAAATCTTGGAGAATGCTATAGTGGAGCTTAGTTCGGATTAGGGGTTGTACTCGAAAATGTTGCTTAACTAATCATTGTATTTTAGAAACATGCTATTGGATAATTGAACTTAGTAGTCCATGACAAGCTATCATGGTGCTCGACTTTATTTATTTTTGTAAGCTGCCAGTAATAGTTCGGTTGGAACTTTGTTTTAGGATGCAGTGTGATAGTTTAGATCGAGATGATGACATTTGCTTACTACCTTGCTTCTCTATGATTCTATATGAAGAACTAATGCATGTGAAGATTTGGCATTGTTGCATGACTTGACAAAAGTTAATTTGGTACTTAACTTGGCGTCTATCAAATAGCTCAGCTTAGGAGTGTTGTATACTTTATTCAATCTGAGCTATGTATGGACATCGACAACTTTAAAAGATGAGCTTGGCTTTATTGGCACTCTTAGCATGTTGTACTCCATTTAATTATGCTTATGAAGAGCTCAATCTGAATGTGCTGAAGTGGAGCACCATACTAGATCTTGGTTCCATCATGTTACATAGCTTAGTTAGCATAATCATGTTGTTATCTTGCCATAGATGATAGACTTCTTGATAGGATAACTTAAGTCAGCAATTGAGTAAAAGTGTTTGGAGCTCAAACTTCTTGTAGCTTGACACAGCCATTGAATGGTTTGATTGAACTTATTGCTTTTCATGAGCTTGAATCAGAGCCTAGAGTGAAGATTGGAGCATGGAATGGGAAGCACATCTTGTGTATGGTTATGGTTCCCAACTCCTCGGTGGTTAGTAACTAAGAAGAAAGCTCCTTGATGACTCCGCACAGAGCTTAGGGAATTGATGACTTAGAAAAAACTTAGCTTTTCAGCAATTGTTGTAATTGAGAAATAAATTAGCATCAATGCATCTCAACATCTCAATCGTAGTCATTAGGCATATTTTTCAAATAAAGAAGGGCAACTCTTCTTTTGGCATACTAGAAGCTTGGACACATGGCCATAGCTCTGTTCAGAAATTCCACTTAGCAAGAATTACTTATCCACTCGGCATCTAGTTTGCCACATTAAAGTTTAAGTTGACCCTAAGAGAGGAGTACTTACTTCAATCATCCTCTAAATTTCAATGATGGAGTGGCAAAAATTCAATAGAACCATAGAAGTAGGTCTATACGATGTTATCAAGCTGTATGGCCATTGAAATGGGTTGTTATGGTAATAAGTAACTCGGACGAGTTGTTACTTAGATGCGCATGGCTGACCAACTTGTTTCAACCAGGGAAGAGGTGAGGCATTCATAATTATTGTCTTTATTGGACTTAGTTCCAACTTCCATGCAAATCTCCAACCGACATTTTGGAAAGCAAAACCAACTTCTTGAATAGTATTTCATATAAGAAATATGCAACGAGATAACTTTGAATCATAGATAACCAGAATTTCATTTTGAATCATTCTACAAACAGATCAATCCAAGCAAAATAGTCATAGAAGGAGATCACGACAAGCCATGGAAATACATCCTCATTTGATGAAGTAACTTTGAAGAAAATTTTCTCACAACTATAACTTGCAAATCTCCTTAGTGAAGGAATCATAATACACATCCAAATTCTATTTTTCTTTTTTAATATTAGCAGTGGAAGCTCATTTTTGAAACTTATGGGTTAAGATGTTTAGTTCTTAATATATATAACCAAAATTTGCAATAGAGAACCATCAACTTGACTAATGAAACTTGCAAGATGTTGGATTCCAAAAACCCTCTTTTGTAAATCTCCTGCACTTGGTGCCACTACATACATCCAATATTGAATGAGTATGCCAGTTAACTGAAAAAAATTCTCGCTTTTTGTCAAACTGTAACGGTTATTAAGGCATTTTTTAAATTTCTCAATCTAAATGTGAGACAATAATCATGTAACCATAAAAATATGGAAAGGAGAAACACTAGCATGTTGATTATAGACAAGAGGAAGATAGATATCTACGTATGTAAAACTCAACAATAAAATATGAATAGATTTTTTTCTAGTCTAGAGATGAAATAAAGGAAAGGGACTATAGTGAACCAATTCTAAAAGTATCCATAAGAGAGAAAACATCTTACGGAATGACTTCGGGAAAATCATTAAAAACTACAGTAGTTGTTATAGTATAGTGGTGAGTATTCCCACTTATCATGTTGGCGACCCTAGTTCGATTCCTGGCGATGGTGCTAATTGTTGATGGGTGATTCTTATTCCGATACAGGAACACTTGCAACACGAGAAAACAGTTACAAAGGGTGTTAGAGGGTGCTCTAGCGTAGCTACTCCGGTGCCTAAGTTTGCCCTGTAGTGATGAGAGTAAAAATATTGAACGATTATATGAATGAGAGAATGAAGAAGAAGACTCTCTTACTTGAAGGTCTTGCTTAGTATTTATAGTGAGTTAATAGAGATTGTTCTTGAATTGAGTCTTTAGAACGGGCTTAGATATTGAGCCTACTAATAAAAGCTCACATAATAATTATCTAAAAATGCCTATCAATAGGTTATACTTAAATTTTTTTTTTTTTTGCCTTTTCTTTTCAAATCATTAAAATAAAATATTTATTAAACCATGAAATTATTATACGCAGAATACAAAAACTATATGAAGGTTATTTCAATATAATATATTAGATTATAAGTTAAGAACTTGTGATATTTTCAAGACTTTACTAAACTAGATGAAAGAGAAAAAAGATATTAAAAGAAGAGAGAGGTTTTTACTTAAAAAAATACAATAAAATGAAGAGAGAAGAACTAAATAGTAAACTCAAGTAATGTATATGCCTAGGATTTTATTATTAACTACGCATTTATTATTGTTTTTTCAAGATTAAAAAAAAAAATAGTATTAATTTTTTTTATTTATTAATAATATTTAATCATTATTATAAGATAGGTATAAAGTATAATAGAACCAGTACCTATGTACTTTAGAGCATACGTTTTAGAGTGTGATAGGCTATTCTAATTTCATACCCTTATCCTATCCTATGAGAGTAGGTTTCAAAAATTAAATTATTACCCAAAACCTTATCATATGTCTCTCATTACCTACCTAAACCATATTCGGTGAAATAGGGTTCGAGTGAGTGCCCTATATAACAGGGTTACCAACTCACCCCTAATAACCATAATAGGGTTCAAATGGGTACTCTATACAATAGGGTTACTCATTCACCCTTACTAATCATCCATCATCAATTGACAACTAAAAAAGAAAGGAATAAAAGAAGAAATTATTATCTACACTATGTGGATAGATTATACTACTTGAGCACATAAGCTGATTAGCCATTTTTTTTTTTTTTTGACCCGAAGTGATTAGCCACCAATGCATCACATATCCTAGCCTAGTATCACTTACTAGTTTGAGAATGAAAGTGATTGGTAGGCTGTGCAACTTCACTCATGACTTTAAATAAGAAAATACTTCATTAGTTTTTTCATTATAATAGGTGATCATAGGTGGTCACCCATTACAAAGATATGGTTCAAGCTTATCCCATTGAATTTTGTTCTCATTTTTTTCTTATTTTCTTATTTTTAATTTTTCCTAAAGGATTGTGATGGCAATCCTTTGTTGCCAATGTCTTTTAACACTTTAATAATTTTGTAAGATATGATCACCTCATATCCCACGATAGGACATTTCTAATTGAAAAATTATTAAAATATATCAATTTACTGCCACATGACATTTAAGAACTTAATTTTTTTAGAGTTTATTTGTGAAAGTTAAAAAGTTTTAGAAACTTCACTATGAAAATCCAAAATTTGAGAACTTCCTATCCATTTCTCCTTTCATAATATATGGATAGTTATAATTTGTCATTAGGAGATATAATAAGGAAATCCAATAGATAATAATTACTTGATATTTTAATGATGTTTAAATAATAACAGCAACCAATAGAACAATTTTTAATCTTTAAGCTAACTAACCTAGCTAAGGATCATCATCATCATATATATCTTTTTATAGGACACCCGAGTCCAACAGGGCGAGAAAGGACAAGGGAAAGAGGGGAAAGAGAGGAAAAGGTAAATTTGAAGAAGAGGAAGAAAGCGTAGAATTCTAGGAGGGAAGGATTGAAAAAAGGGAAAAATGAAAAATCAACATGATGGCCATGTGGTTGAAAGGTAATTGTGAGATTATATTATATATTTTTTTATAGATCCATTAATACATACATTCCAAACTCTTATTGGAAGTTTGAATAAAAAAAAATTCATGGTTTTTGAAATCAATATAATTTTTTAAGAGGTGAATAATTTTAAAAATGAATTTTCTTTTTGTTTTATATATTAATAAGTAGTCTCAATACCTGTTAACCATTTCTTTTCTTTTTTTTAACACCCTTTTTTATCTCACTTACTCGGTATTTATTTTTCTTCTCATGTCTCATACCTTTCACCATAATCCTTACTCTAAATTGCTCCTCTCTTCCTTTTCAACTGTTACCCTTTTTCTTTGTCTATTTTCCGCCCTTCTCTCTCTCTCTCTCTCTGCTATCTATAATCGTAAGATCAGATGCTACATTAACATATTTCCCCATTTTACCTTCACCTACTACGTTATACCCTTTCCTTGCTCGACCTTCCTTAAAGGTAGAACATATAAAAACACTATTCTATTTATTTTGTTATGCATTGTTCCAAATTTCTATGTTTACATATGCTAGGACAAATGGAAGAGCCTTTTCTTAAACCATCTCATTAAATTCACATATCTTTTGGATCTCTTCATACGATCAGTTGTCTATGTCCATGTCCATATCTCATATGCCATGTATGGTGATTTTCCTATCATACAAGGTATAGATGTAGGGTTATAGGATCCTCATCATAATAGGGGAGGAATGATTCAATTCTTGAGCTAGCATATTCATATACACACATATATGTATATCTACCACATTCTTTATGTAATTTTTAGGTTTCACATGATCATCATTATTGAATTATTGTAGTTTCTCATAAGGTAGAGAGTAAAGCTAAAATTTTTGAAGGGATATATATGACTGAAAGAGATATGCCTTCTTGAGCTAATATTCTTTTTTCTCATGCATATCATCCTCCATTTCATTAAAAGTTAAAATCAAATGCAAAATTTGCATGGCACTTCTAATGAAGAAAAAAAAAATAGAAATGATAAATAAGATGATATTATATAATTGGCCTCATTGGGTGCTTACTATGGATGCAAGGACATTGCTAGTTTCATATACTTTCAATGGGACACAAAAAATGTTTAGAGTAATGTTACAATTTTTACCTTAATTTTGTCACTTTTTGCAATTATAAATTTAAAGTTTCAATTTATCTAATTATATACCTAATTGAAGATTTAGTTGTTATAGTTTACTCCTCAATTAACCTCAATTTATATCATTAGTTTAATTAGCATGATCAGCCAATTAGATAGCTGCCCACAAGCTTAAGAGGTTCATACAACCTTGTAAAGTTTTAGATTGCTGATAGTAAGTCATGTAACCTATATTTTTGAAGTGATTCACAACTCACTATTTTGTAGGGGATGATCGACGACCACTTATGAGAGGTTAGGTAAGTCCCCTAAGGTTATGGGTAGCCATCCTATTGGTTGATCATGCCAAATTGATTAATAGTGTGTATTAAAGTAAATTAAGGTATATACTGTGACAACTAAATATTTAATTGGGTGTATAATTAGATAAATTGAAACTTTAAGTGTATAATTGTAAAAAGTGACAAAGTTGAGGTATAAATCATGATATTGACTTAAAAATGTTTTCATACCTATACATATTTATGGTTTCAAACAAATCTAAAGTAACAAAATTTGTTTTGATATACTTAGGGTGATGAGTTATTTACATAAGTTAATGAAAATATGACATATTTAAATCAGTTTGAAAACTATCACGATTTATTTATAAAAACTACTACATCTCAAATTTTTTAAAATTTTTTTTCCCGTAATTGAGTTTGTGTTATCATTTACATGAGACTTAGATTTAGAAGAGCATTTAGGCTAAGAAATTAGCAAATCTAGAGCCATTGAACTTTGCATTGATTGATTATTCAATTTTTTATGTTCTCTTGTTGTAAACTCGATAAGCTTTGCTTCTCGATGAGTATCGTAGAAACATTCTTCCATCTACTTTTTCCTAAAAATTTCTAAGGTTATTATTTGTTTTCTAAACTTTTGAATTAGTTTGACTTGTTTAGCTTCCAACTCTATCTTTTGACCTTATCACGTCTTTCGATCTTATCATGAATTCTAATAAGATTTTCTTTGTCCCAGTAAACAATCAAGAAGGGGGATTGAGCTGATTATATCCGAAAATTAAATCCTAAACAATTTTTACTTCTTAATGTTCAAGATTATTTGATAATATTAAATTTATTCTTCTATTCCTAAAATATAAAAATTTAACAAACTATATGCGTGTGAATTCAAAACCAATCAACTCTAAATCTAATTGTTACTCTAAGATCTGGTTGCGTGATGATGCTTTTGATAAATATGTGATGCAGTTAATCAAGCAATCATACAAAACAACAAAGAAAATGCAAATAAGGTAGAAAACAAAAAATAGAGTTTAGAAGATCAGATGACTATTTATAGTAGTTCCTCCTTATAAGTCAATCCATTCTTTTAGCTTGCGGCCAAGGATATAATCTTCTACACTATAGTTCTATCATTTGAAAGAAACTTGTACATAGATGTCAATAGTTCCCATGATCATGCCTTACATCCAAATCGCAAGTTTATAGAATCTCACTCTAAGTTCTCTCAAATGGTCACTCCATTAATTTTTTAAGAGATCAGTAACCCAATGAAGATTATAATGGATTTTCTCACACTTTTGTAAAATGCTTGACAATAACAAATTCTTTTGTTATTTCACACAATTACGTAGCTCTCTCTTATGATCATAAAAACGTGTATAAGCTCAAACAATAAACTTGGATAATTCTTTTCTTTCATTTCTTTTCACTTTACTACTCTTGTTCTTGTTCATGTACTACTTCTTCTCTTGTTCATTAATCATTTCTTCTCTTATATAGTTATGGCTCCAACGTTTAATTGTTCTTTGTATGGTAAAAGCCGTTGATAATCGTTGCTCTTTAAAGCTTTTGTGATCTTCTACTCTTTGTTATCATCTATAAATTTTCTAATCTATCAAATAGTTCTTTCCTCCATAGTTATGTTATATACTTAGAAACTTTTTTTAGTCCATATATATCATTTCTTCTATTGTCTCTGTATGTAAAGCTTTTGTGTCTTTTATGTCTCTTAGCTAGATTAGATATATTACCCAAATATATTTTCACAACGTTGGGTCTTTAATGGTTGTTCAATTCATTTTCTTCCCCTCATTGTATAGTTCATAATTCACTTTTATTCTTAGCATATGTTTCTGATATATGCTTATGTTCAATCATTATGCTTGTAGTTAGTTCTTATGCTTCTGAACAATCATTTCTTCTTGTCCTTTATTTTTGGAAAAATTTAACTATGTCTTCATTAGCTTTTGATGATGAAAATGTTATTGTTCCGTATTGTAGATGTTCTCAACTTAATTGTGTTCTCCCTTTTGTTAGTCAACTTTTAATAGTAAATTTTTCTAATTTTAACTCCATTATTAATACTTCATTTATGATTCTTTTGATCTCATTATTCCATGTATAAAACTTGTCTTTACTTTTGTTTTAGGTTTTGATTCATTCAAGTACCTTCAGTAACTTCTATGTACTATATACCAGGTAACATGATTCATAATATAGGATACCTCTCATTCAAGTTAACGTATATTTTCATTTGGGTTCTTACTTTAACAATCTCTCCCTTTTTGATGATGAGAAAATATTTGTATTTTCCAAAAAATGATGTTCTAAAAATTTCACATAAACTGTATCAGATTTAGGCATCTTTTGACTTATATGACCATCAATCTCCCCCTTAACAAGTTATCTCTTATTTTGTCAAAAATTTATTTAGCTAATTTAATGTTATTTTTTTTTTCTCTCCCATTAAGTTGTTTCATCTTTCTCCTTCCCTATGTGTATGCCCTTGATGAAACATTCTTGTCGTTTCTCTCATTGATTATCATTTCTCATAGTTACTGCCTCCCTTTTTGTTATCATCAAACAATATGTTCATAAGGATTTCAATAAAATTGAGTATTCAACGTTTTGATAAAATTGAGTGTATCTTTTCTCTTTGTGTGATTTTCATACATAATAGTGTGTTCTTAAGAAAGCAAAACACACAAACATAAATGAAAGATAAGTTTTACTCGTCAAATAGAGTAAATACAAAATAGAAAATTTTATTATTCTTCATCATCTTTTTCCATAATCAACTTAAGAAATTTTGATATGACTTGAGTCTTCGAAGATGAGTTACTTTCTTCACTTAAAGTTCCTTTATCTTATTAGGGAAGTGGCTCATAATCGATTTAAAGATTTGTTTTCTTAGTTAGGGACTTTGACTTAGGTTTCTTGACTTTGGGATGATCAAAATCAAGCCTTTTCTTTGCCTTGAATTCTCTTACATTTTTCTTGTTTTCTTACTCAGTAGAATACTTGTTTAGTTTCTTTTTGCTATGTAGCATGGAAAGTTATGTGTTTTTGAGTGATGAGGCTCATTGTGAGAGGGTTTATTTATAAATATGTAAAGCTAAGGTAGTTTAGTTATTTTGGGTAAGAAATTATCTAATAGTTGTATTGAATTATTTTTGCCTAAAAAGGATGATGAACACCCAATTCATTCCTTATGAACTAGAATTGAATCTTATTGCATGGTTTAGTAAAGATATTTGCCAATTGATTTTTCAATGTAACATATATAACATCCTTGTCTTTGTTGATTATACAATCTCTTACAAAATGGTATGTTATTTCTATATGTTTAGTCCTAGAATGGTGTACTATATTTTTTGTCATACTAATTGCACTTGAGTTATCACACTTAATAGGAACACAAATTATTATTATTCCACAATCTTTCAGTTGTATTTTTAACTAGAGAATCTTCTTATTGAAGCATATTTTGCTTCTACTATAGATAAGGGTATTGATCTCTGCTTCTTAAATGGCTATGTAATCAATCTATCTCCTCAGAATTCACATGTATTTGATGTGGTCTTTCGATCAATTTTACAACTAGCATAATTAGTATTAGAATATCCAATTAAATCAAACATAGAATTTTCAACATACCAAATTCCTAAATTACTTGTATTCATAATATACTTAAGGATTCTTTTAATAGCTTTAACGTGTGATTCCTTAGGATTACTTTGAAGTCTAGTACATATGCATACGTTAAATAGTATATTAGGTCTTGATGTAGTTATATATAGCAATGATCCTATCATACTTCTACATAATTTTTCATTCATCTTTTTACCGGGCTAATTAGAATCGAGTATTGTTGATGATGCCATCAGAGTTGCCACTTTCTTTGCTTTCTCCATTCCAAACTTCTTTAGAATTCATTTAACATATTTTTTTTGTTGTTTGTATAACTTATAAGCCCCAAAGAATGTTAGCTCTCATGTCATGAATATCTCAAACTTGTCCTACATGATCTTGGTGAATTATAAACTAAACCTTTCATTAATAGAGCTGAAAATAATGTTATCAATATATATTTGGACAACCAAAATATCATTACTATAATATTTTGAAAATAAGTTCATATCGATTTTACCTCTATTGAAACCCTTCTTTACTAAAAATCTACTTAGACTTTTGTACCATGCTCTTGATGCTTACTTTAGTCCATATAATGCTTTGTCTAGCTTACTTATGTGTTCTTTATGATGTAGACCTTCAAATCCTAAGGGTTGTTCTATATATACTTCTTCTTTGATATACTCATTTAGAAATGTACTTTTCACATCTATCTGAAATAACTTAAAGTTTTTATAGCATGTAAAAACTATTAAGAGCCTGTTTGCTTCACTTGCTATCGAGGCATATGTTTCTTAATTGTCAATTCCTTCTTCTTGTGAATATCCTTTTATAACTAGTCTTACTTTATTTCTTACTATGTTTCCATTCTCATCAAGCTTATTCTTAAAAACCAATTTTGTTCTAACCACTATTTATCCTTTGGTCTCTCTTATAGATTCCAAACGTTATTCCTCTTGAATTGTGAAAGTTCTTACATGTCATCTACTCAACCTGTTTCTTTTAGTGCTTATTCTACGATTATAGGTTCTATTTGACATAGTAGTATGAGTTGAATTTTCACATTTTGCAGTGCACTTCTTCTTCTTACTTGAACTCTAGATTGCCAATAATTAGTGATTGAGGATAAGAAGTTTGATATTTCTAAGTCCTTTCTATAATCTCTTCTAGTTCCAGCTCTTGTCCTCATTTTTGGATAATTTTATAGTATTTCCTATTATACCCAATTCTTATTTTGATTTTGAGCTCTCTCGTTTTTCCATTGTCTTCTTTTTCTAGATAATCTTCATCATGTTATTCTTCTTCTAGATTTTTGTTGAACTTTAAATGTATTGATTCTTCTACTCTCTTTGTTCTCTTATTGAATACTTAATAAGCTTTGCTTGTTAGAGAGTATCTTAAAGATAATGCTTCATCATTCTCTCCTTCTAATTTCCCAAATTTTTTATTTATCTTCATGATATAACATTTGTTTCCAAAGATGTGAAAATATGATACTTTTGGTTTCTTTCCTTTATATAATTCATATGAAGTCTTCTTAATTTGTAGTCTCAGATGGACTCTATTCATGTTATAAGATGTAGTTGCTTCTACTAGAATAATTTTGCCGCTTCGCTCTCATTTAGCATCATTCTTGTCATCCTCCACATCATCCTATTTTTCCTTTTTACTACCTATTCTATTGAGACGTATATAGAGTAAAAAAATCATGTGCTAGACCATTTTCTCATAGAGCTTAATAAATCTTGAGTTTTTAGATACAGTATCATGATCTATTTTCATGCTTTTTATTGATGTACTTTTCTCCTTTCATATTTGTTTAACTAATTTCTCAAAATATTCAAATGCATTACTTTTATGTTGTAGAAAGAACACCCATGTATATCTAAAGAAGTCACCTACAATCACTAGACCATATCTGTTCTTTCCTAGAAATAAAGTTCTAGCTAAACCAAATAGATATAAATTGTATAGTATAAGTGTTATATATATATATTGAATAGATCTTTTGCTTTTGAATTATTTCTAAGTATCTCGTTTAATGAACATGTCTCGCATTGTATGTTGTCTACTATGTTCAATTCTAATAGTCCTCTAATTTTTTTGTTTATGGATATCTTGTGTAATTGTTTGAAATTAAGATATCCTATCTTTTATGCCAATGAAAGGCATTATCAGTTATAGATACTAAATATTTATTTGATCTCATCTAAGAAGGTTTGATTATTTATGTGATACCATTTCTGTTTCCTTGAAATATTTATTTTTTTGTTTCTTGAAAGCTCTGCACTTATCCTTGTTAAAAGTACCTTGTAACTATTATCACATAGTTGACTTACACTAAATAAATTATGTTTTAAAGCTTTAACTAACTATATTTTACTTATAGTGAAGGGTTTGATATCAATAGTGCTAATGTTAATTATTTTTCCTTTATTGCTATTTCTAAAGCTTACTTTGCTACTATTGATCCCTTCAATATCAAATAACATTGTGACATTTCTTATGATATATCTCGAACAACTACTATCAAGATACTATTTTCCTTTCAAAAGTGGTTACTTTCTCTATAAAAGAAAGTAGAAAAATTATCTATTCTTTCGAACCCAAACCAGCTTAAGTTATTTGAAATTCAAGCTCGTATAACCATAGTCTTTATCTTGATTTGAACTAAGCTTGTTACTTTTGAGAAAACAAAATTTCTCTATGTAACCAATTCTTCTACAGTAATAGCATATAAATGGTTTCTTGTATTCCTTTATTTGTTTAGTTCTAGTAGCTTAAGTTATTGTATTACTTCTTATATCAAGTTTACTAGCTCTTATAAATACTATTTTTTCCTATACTTTTTAATGATTCACCAATATACCCTGATCCATTCTTACATCCATACATTTTCTAATTGGTTATCATGGTGTAAAGTTTCTTTTCACTTTCCTAAAATTTATTAAATATGTTTCTAATAGCTTTTGACAGTTCATCGATTCTAATTTTCCATATCTAGAGTCTCTTCTCTTAATTTTTTGCTTTCTTTGTCAAGAGAACTTGTATTTTCCTATTTAGTTTTCTTGTCCTGTTTCAAAAATTCAAGTTGCTGGTTCAAATTCTAATTTGCTTCTACTAAAGCTTCCTTTTCTCTTTGTAACTAAGTATTCTCAACCATTAGCTTTTGATTTTTAGGCCTTATTTTTTTTAGAATTTCTAATAACTTTTCCATTTCATCATGTACATCTTTAAGTTTATCATATGAGTTTAAGTCAAAACTTACCTTAGAGCTGGCCATAAAACATAGATTTTCTTCCCTTTTTGCTTCTAATTCTAATTTTGATATAGCAAGATCACTCCAGGTTGCTAATAGCACTTTCTTCTTTTTCTTCTTATTATACTCATTCATATGCTTATTGAGTAATGGATAATCATACTTGAAGTGTCTTAGTTTCTTACATTCATAGTAGATCAAGATGTCTTTCTTTTTTCTCTTTCTTGTTATTTCCTACACTAGATTTGTTACTCTAATAAGAAGTTTGAGAATTTTGATCTTTTCTTCTTAGAAGTTTGTCGAGTCTTTTAGCAAACCAATTTAGTTCTTATTCATCTTTTGAAGTTTCTGGATCTATCATTCATTTAGTGTGGAAAGGTATTGATTTCCTTGTGTTTTCTTAATCATCATAATGATAATACATATTTTTCTTATAAGTCATAAGTTTTCCTCTTAAGTCTACTGGATATAAAGTTGTGAGATCTTGTGCCTCCTCTACTGTTGTTTTCTTTGCATTACATGATTTAGGTAGTGCTCTAAGCATTTTTCATACTAAATCTTTATTTTTAAGGGTTGTACCAAGAGTTTTAAGTTCATTAACAATTAAGTTAAATCTTCATCTCAAATAGTTTATATTCTTGTGTCAAAATGTCGATTCCAATACTCCTAATTGATGAGCTTCCTTCATAAATGGCTATGAGAGTTATATTAGTTTAGCTAAGGTCCACGTAGATACATGATTATACACCTTTGGTGATAAGGACATCAATAGTATATGCTTTGCTTTTGAAGTTGTTGAGGCTTTGTTATAATCATCTTATATTGTGAAAGGACCTACACATCACTTGTCTCCTCTATCAATTATGACCCATGACTGGTAACTTATCATTTAATATACGTTTTCATCCTATATTTATATTGAGCAAAGTTAGATCCATAAGAATCTTTATTAGTTTGAATAGTAGGAATATAATTGACCATTATTCTAGATCATCCTCCTCTTTAACAGATCTAACTCATTTGATTAGCCTTCCCTAACACCAATTATTAGTCTTAATGAACAATTAAAAAGGAAGTTGAATTGATTATAGTTGAAAATTTAGTCTTAAACAACTTTTATTTCTTTATGTTCAAGATTAATTAACAAAACTAAATTTGTTCTTCTATTCCTAACATATAAAAAATATTAACAAATTTATATAAAAGATTTGCATGCAAATGCATAACTAATTGACCTTAAATCTTATTGTTACTCTAAGATCTGATTGCATGATGATGCTTCAAATAAATATGTAATGCATAGTTAATCAAATAATTATACAAACAATAAATGAAATGCAAGTAAAGTAAAAAGATAGAGTTTAAAAGATCAAGTAGCTATTTATAGTGGTTCCTCTTTGTAAGTCAATTCACTTTTCTAGCTTGCGACCAAGGATATGGATCTCCAAATCGTAGTTCCACTACTTGAAAGAAACTTGTATATAGAGGTTAATAATTCCCACGATTTTGCCATACCTTTGAATCTCAAGTTTTCAAAATCTTCTTATAAATTCTCTCAAAGAGTCATTCCACTAATTTTTTAAGAGATTAGTAACTCTTTTAAGGATTACAATGAATTTCCTTATACTTTTATATAGTGTTCAGCAATAACAAATTCTTTTATACTTTCACACAAGTACTTAAGTCTCTTTTATGATCACAAAAATGTGTGTAAACTCAATAATAAACTTAAATAACTCTTTTCTTTCTCTTCTTCCACTTCTCTTATCACCACTATTGTTCTTGTTCTCGTAATGCTTTTTCTCTTATTTATTGATCACTTCTTCTCTTATATAGTCGTAGCTTTAACATTCAATTATTCTTTGTATAGTTGTGGTTTCTCTTAATAGCCATTGATAGTCATTACTCTTCAAATATTTTGTGATCTTCAACTCTTTGTTATCAATAGAAAATTTGCTTATCTATTAAATGATTCTTTTCGCTATACTTGTGTTGCATATTTAGAAACTTTTCTTAGTCCATGTATATCATTTCTTTTGTAGTCTCTCTCTATGAAGCATTTGTATCCTTTTTATCCCTTGAAACAACATATATATTATCCAAATATATCTCCACAATGTTAGGTCTTAAATAGTTTTTCAATTCATTTTCTTTGTCTTGCTGTGGTGTTCATAATTTGCTTTTATTCTCAGTATGCACTTCTGATATATGCTTGTGTTAGTCTTTTTGCTTCTAGTCAGTTCTTATGCTTTTAAACAATCTTTTCTTTTCTTCCTTCATCAATAGAAAAATGTAAGTATGTCTTTATTAGTTTCTAGTAATTAAAATGTTTTCATTCTATGTTGTAGACATTCTTAATGCAATTATGCTCTTCTTTTAGTTGATTGGCTTCTAATAGTAGTTGTTTCTAGTTTTGAATCCATTACTTATACTTCATTTCCAATTCTTATAATCTCATTATTCCTTGTTTAGTACTTTTGTTTTAGCTTTTGATTCATTTAAGTACCTTTAATAACATCTTTGTATTGCACATTAGGTATCTTGATTAGTAAGATAAGATACCTTTCATTCATATTAACATATATTTTGTTATCATCAAAATATCTTTCGTTTGATTTCTTGCATTAATGGACTTTTCTTTTCTTCCTCCATATTAATTACTTTTGTGCTTATCAACTTCTGATGAGTAACACACTAGAAGTTTTGGGCTTTCTTCTTATGTTTAGTTTTTATTGTTTGTTCTTTATTTTAACTCCAAATATCTTTTGTCTTTAGATGTTTCTGATTAATTTTCCTTGCTATCTATCAATTTTGTTCATTATTTAATGGTTATGATCTTCTCCCTTTCTTTGTTGGAAAACTATATTTCTTTTCTTAATTTTGTTTCTTACTTCTGATCAACTTGAGCTCCTTTATGATTCTAGTCTTTAATTGCATACTCAATAATTCAACAAACAATTTTAAAACATATTTTCCTCTTATCAAAATACCTTTCCATTAAGGCTCTAAATAAATTGCATTGAGTTCCTTAGAGCATTGTCTTTGATCGATACGCAATGATCCTTAGTTACTTTTAGAAGACCTTATGCTGTTGACGAGTATTTGTGTTTGCTTACTGTCAAATTTGCTCACAATAGATTGACATATAGTACTATAGGTAAGTCCCCATTTTAGGTTGTGTATAGATACGACCCTAAGATGCTATTAGACCAACTACTTATACTAAGTTTAGATCAAGAAAGTAAAGATGGGATTGATAAGGCTTGAGAGTTGTAGAAGCTCTACAATAAGGTGATTGAACACTTCACTAAGGTTGTGATATGCCTAAGAGCTAAGTCGATCACTAGGACTTACCGTAGATGCTGTAACCAAGTGGGAACTTCAAGATATTGAAAAATAAAGTAATGGGAGAAAAGCTAACAAACATAATCGCTTTCATGAAGCTGCTTGAGGATGCGACGCACCAACAAACACAGCACAACTTGGTGCTTTAGCTGATATGACCCACAAGCTAATACTAAAGTCTACCTACTACTAATCTTAAGCTACTTAGTAAGATTAGATAAGAATACAAGAGAAAATGTACTTTGGAAAGGGTATCTCATAAGAACAAAAATATTTATTAACTGATAGGTATGAGATGATTTTGGCTATAAAAGATAAAGGATTATTTATAGTAAGTCTTTGTGGTAACAAGGAAATATGTACAATTATGATAAAGGATAATATAATAATACTAGCATAGTACATTGTTAAAAGGTTAAAACGGGACAAATAGTATAAAGGAATATAGTATAATGTCAAGAAAAGGAATGATAGGTGGTATGTCATGATTGGGTCCGTATTTTAGGATCTTGGGGCACTGTGGTTAAGTAGAGTTTATGTAGGAGTTGCTGTTGATGAGCTGTACTGAGAGTTGCTGTAGTGATTGAATAACGTTCCAGTTTAGTAGGCTAGAAGGGAAGAGCTCAGCTTATAATGTCCTCAAACTCGGTACTTAGCAGGTCAGCCTTAGCACATGGCAAGTTAACCTTAGCACATGGCATGTCGGCCTCAACACTTAATAGGTCGGTAGCTGGGCAAGATTCTAAATAGAGCAAGGTATGTCTAAGCTGGGCCCTTAGAGAGTTAGTCCACAACTCTTTCATGTATTGAATCCCATTTTCGGTAGGCTAACAAGAGAGTCCTCCTGGTGAGAGATTGGAGGCTACAGAGCTAGGCACAAGTGATGGGTCTAAAGGTTGGCAATCCATTAGGCCATTGCTAAGCTTCATAAGAAAAGTTAAGGAAGACGATCCATGTAGTTCTAGTTCAATGATCTCATGTGAATAAATTAGAGGATATAAACGTAGGATGAGTAAACTTATCCTTAGAGTAGATGAGCCTTTCAATGTACTATGGAAGATTAAAGATAATGCTTATTGGCTTGAACTGCTAGAGGGATATGGAGTCTCTACAATCTTTAATAATACCAACCTAAGCCCTTACATTATAGAGGAAGGAGACCTAGATTTGAGGCTAAATCCTTTGCAAACCTAAAGGGATGATTGAAATCAACTTCTTAGACCTATCACTCATTGTCAAGATCATGGCCTACATTGCATAATAAATTCTCACCAATCATCTCATTAAAGTGGAGGTTGCCCTTCAAATTGCTTCTAAGCTATATTGCCTGCTGAGTTATCATTGACCATTAACCTTATGATAGGTAGACATAACTAACCATAGGACATATCTAATAGCACGATAGCCTATACCATTAGTTCTTTCAGGTCGTTACCTTTTCCAGTAAGTTGGTTGACCAATTATGTAGAAATTCGACTTAGCCTAAATCCATGTAGATTTGTCTTACATACTAGGAAGATGTCTTAGTT
Organism: Lumnitzera littorea; assembly: GCA_024138015.1. Taxonomy (NCBI): domain Eukaryota; kingdom Viridiplantae; phylum Streptophyta; class Magnoliopsida; order Myrtales; family Combretaceae; genus Lumnitzera; species Lumnitzera littorea. The sequence goes on from JAMXBB010000004.1 coordinate 68,764,349, forward strand.
TCCAGTCAACACATGCCCCCTAACACCTTTTGCATGCATGATGTTAGAAGATATTCCATATTTTGATTTTCTCCATTCATCCCTTTTTAATATGCTTTAAGGATATGCAATTTCAAATCTTTTAGGGATATACCCTTTTCCTCATTTCATGTGTTATCATTAACCTTAAAGAGTTACTATAAATAGTCTCATATTTGTATCAGCTGAAATATAGTTGAATCATGTTACTTACTCCTTGTCCTTATGAGTGTACTCCATGTTCATTTGCTCTTATCTATTCCCTTGGAATAGTGACAAGTCCCTCTATGTTATTGCTTGTATGTCATATCAAGTAATAATGTAGATTTCTATGTTCAATGGTGCATAATATCCATTAAGCAGCTTATGGAAACCCGTCATCTTTTTTATTATTCTCATAAGGACCAACTGATGTGCCTTAAAGCCAAAACATGATAGGTCTATGAATGATAGGATGTGTAACACATAGTATGAGAACTTAAATGAAGATACTTTGGGGTTTCATAATCAAACACTAAAATAAATGGGTGTAGATGTGAATTCTACTAGATGTAACTCACCTATGATAAGGTAAAAAACTAGGTTTATGATTAGAATGGTATTTAATGTCATGCATAAACACTAAACTAATGCACGGACTTCAATAGAGAGCAAATATAGCTCACTATACTCTAAAGATGGGTTTACCATAACCAACAAATGATTGGTAAGAACATAAACATCATTAAAGAAAAATAACTTTCACTTAGGAATTGAATGACTAGGACAATATACATAGTAAGAGATATGTTAATGCCCAAAAGATAATGATTAAGTTGCTACTACTAACCTAAATAGCTATTTATACTAGTTCTAAAACCTTAATGGCATTTATTGTAAATATGTACAATTGTGTAAAACCTTAAAAAGTGGCCCATAAAGGCAAATAAGTAAAATAACTAAAACTAAGTACAAAAACTATGCATTTTGGTAAAGGTTTGAGCTAGAGATAAAGCTTATGGGAGCTAAGTGGAAACAAGTTGGTATTGGTGTAGGTATTGTTCTAGTTATGTTTAAGTAGTACTATTTTTAGTTTCCAAGTGGTTCGGTTGCTTGGCTCAAGGGCTAGCTAAGGTGTGCTTTCAAGATATGTGATGATTGGTCTTAGGTTAGCTAGGCTAAACTTAGGAGGGTAAGGTCAGGGCATTTGTAACAAAAAGGTACATACCTTAAGCTGGCCTAAGAAGCTTGGGTAAGGTTAACAACCTTCTTCTTTTGTAGTTGACCTAGTTAGCTCGTGCTTGTTTAGAGGAGTCTAGCATATTTTGTCTTTTTTTTGGCGAGTTGGAGGACCTTAGTAATACTTAAGGCATCTCCCTAATAGTCCATTAGGTCACTCAAACTTAGGTCTGTTTGGCTATTTTTAACTTAGTTGACTTGATTCTCTCCTTAAATTTTGCCTTCACATAGTAGCTTAGTACTAGAATGTAGAGCTCAGATTCTTGGTATAAGAGGTTAGGCTTTGATTCCCATCATTACCCCCATGTTGAAAATGAGTCATCCTTAACCTTAGTTTTCACAACCATACAAAATAAGCTAAGGAGTGAGTGGTAAACAAACTTCCTTTTTGTTTCCTTTTTTCTTTTTTTTTACCAATGCTAAGTGGTCCTCTTGTAGCTCTTTGATCCACATAAGTAGCAATATAAAGTCCCTTCCATCCTTCTAGAATGAGAAAACATTATGGAACCTATCATCAATAACATGCTAGTCATACTCCTAAAGTCATTTGAGTACTTTGTAGGCAGCATTCATCCTTTTAAAATGAGTAAACATTATAGAACCTATCAACAATAATAGCACTCCTACAGGTAGCAATATAAATTCCTTTCCATCTTTGTAAAATGAGTAAACATTACGGACCCTATCATTGATAACATGTTCATCATGCTCCTAAAGTCATTTGAGTAGTATGTGGCTAGCATTCATGGACAACACATTAATGTCCAACCATTCACTCACTAGCGCAAAATAGAATTTGGACTTACTTGTAGACATGTACCATACCTTTGTTGTTAAACCATCATAGTCCGTATGACTTTAAGTATTAGAAGATCAAGAGCTTCATCTACTCCATTAGCTTGATGATATGATATTGGCATGGATCCATTATCCATAATGATGGCATAAATCTTCCCATTCACCATATAGCACATAGAAGATAAATTCTCTCTTTTGTAGAGGTCTACTTTTAAGTTGGTCATTTAGAGTTCATTGACCAACTAAACCTAGGTTATTTACCCTTTTTCGGCTCATAGTCTAGATGTTCCTCACTTTTCTCAAAGGTTTCACTCTTTTGCTCTTTATCACTCTCACTTTAAATCATAGCTTCAAGTCCATCCCCTTTAGGACCATAATTCTTTTCTTCGAGCATTAGGGGCTACGTGACTATTCTTAAGCCACTTAAAGCACTTAACTTCTTAGAGTTTGGTCATGTGTACTCTTTCCTTCTTGACCTTCTTTAGCTTAAGTTTAGGTCGGCCATACTCTCTATTCTTTACTCTCTTTTCAACTCTTCTCCTCTCTTCATATGTCTCATGCTCAAGGCTAGTGGTTATAGTGGGGTAGAGGCTGTTGTTTTTATTGCTTCATCTGACATTGTCTTTCTATTTTGATAGCCAAATGGATGACACCATTTAGAGTGTTACATGGATGCATTTCAACCACATTGACAATGTCTCCTCATAGTCCTCCTGAAAACCTAGTAATGATTTGAACTTAGGATTCTTGCAACTCCCACTTCAAGTAGGTTGGAACAAGCCACTAACTCATTAACCACTTCGTTAACCTCCATCATTAGATAGGTTACTCTCTTCATCAGCTCTCTTAGAGATAAACTTACCCTACTAGATGCTTGCATACTTGATAATGGATAAGGATGCAAGCTTGACCTTAGTACATTTGTTGTACTTGTAACTTTCAAAGATCTTCTCTACTTGGGGCACCCAATCTAAATACTTTTTTGGTTGATTGCTTCAACTAAAGGTCAAAAGTTTGAGATTGATGTTCTAAAGACCTACATACACAATTCTAAGCTCATCCCTTGTTCCTTAGGCTTTGAGATTCACCTTGAAAACATCACTATCACTGCTTTTAGCTGTTCTTAATTTCTTTCTAGCTCATTGAAGCCTTTATCACTCACTTCATCCCAATTTCTTCTTTCACCTCGTCTAGCTCTATGATAACCTTAATATAACCCAATAAGTTTCTATAATGATTTTGTGATGTCTTGTAACTGATATTTCTAGTCATCAACTCTTCACTACAAACTTCCTCTAAGACTATCTCCATCATTGTGTGTGCTTTCATTTAACATTTGTCTTTTCACAAGATATTTGTAACTTCTCTAGCAATATGTTAAACACCTAATATCTTAACCCACAACTGACCAAATACCTAGAAACTTCTATAAGACAAGTCACTCAAACCTACTTAAATACTTCTACAATCACCACCAACACTCTATCAAAAACTTTAGTAATACTTAAATGAGTAAACTCAATTGTGCAACAAAAATGTAACAAAATAGTAGCCTATAAATTATTGGGTTTGAAAAGTGCAGAAACTCATGAATTGAACACATTAACCATTAATAGCTATAATAAAATGAAGAAGGACTTGAGGAATACTTATATGTGTTGATGCCAAAGGTTTGATGACAGATTTATATGATATGCCTTAAAGCTAATACGTTATAAGTCTATGAAAGATAGGATGTGTGTCACTTCGAATGAGAATTAAAATGAAGACATTTTAGGGTTTCATTCTCATAAAGTAAACTAAATGGGTATTGTAAACCCCTCAAATTTAGCCTGCTGAATATAGAATTAAACTCATGTATTGTAGATAATCCACTTAAGTCAATAGAGTTAGTAAAATTTAAAACTAACTAAAATTCCAATTCGAAACCTAAAGCGAATATGAAGAACCTTAAATTATTAATAAAAACTCTACTTGCATACAAAAACCTTAAACTCTAAATATATGTAACTTTAAGAGTTTATACACTAAATATATATAAACACTTGAGATTGTTCCCAAAAGTGATAAAATCCTAAAATTATAACTTTAAGGATATAAAAGTACTAATTTACCATAATTTACTATAAAATCCTAATTGACAATATATCCTTATTATCTTACCAAATTATTAGTAAAAGATCAAATATAACTTTCAATCATCCATAAATATATATAATACTAAAGTAATCCATTAGAAACTAGTATATTGCATTATAGATCATATACATCTTCTTATTATATAACTAGGTTAGTATTATAAGGAGTTAAGTATTTAGTTGATGTTTATATCACATATAGTAGGTATTAGTATCCTAAATTATATTCTTCATGATAGTTATATTAAGTACCCTACCAAATGATGTATATAGGATACAAATATTTAGAGGAAGATTTCATTAACCATTTTTACTAATCATTTAAATAAACTCCATACTTCCCTTCAATTCCTTAATTTTTCTCCTAAATTTTTCTTAATTATCCCATTATGTACACACAAATTTTACTTAATTTCAAAGAGTTGACCAAGTCAAAGGTTGACTAAGTCAACAAATATGTCATTGTCATCTAGAGTCTTCTTCCTTTCTATTTAACTTTCTACACATTTTTTTGTTTAATTTTGCCCCCTTTGTTGCCATCCACTTTATCCCCATCTAGAACCCACTTGGTTTCATTTTCATACGCAAAGGATTACACAAAACAAAGCTCTTTTCCCCTATCTTCAAACCGTTACCCCCTTTCCCTTTCATCCCTTTCTAAATTTCAAAACTTACTTCCATATTTCAATGATAAAAGGTATGTTTTTTGTGATTCTTCCATCTTAATTAGCAGTTAGTTGTATATGTTAAGTTAGTTTTAGAATTCATATGTCATATGTACATGTATGTTGAGACAAATAAGATTCTTATATATATGTATCTAAGTGTAGGAATACTTGGCTATAAGAGTAGAATACATAAGTACATATACCATATGGATACATGTGAGATGTGTCACGAACTAAGGATGGTCTAGTCGTGGTAGACACCGTATATTGTATGAAGAACCCATGATTGGTTACCTTTCTAATCATGAACTTTTTACACAATATACAAGGCTCTACAACCAATAGCTTCCTAAGAACATACAGATCCATAGGATATCATCACACAAATATATTTATATAAAATTCAAACTACAAAGTTTACAGTAAGCAGTAATTTAGTATATCTAGAGCTATATTACTGATAAAACAAAAGTACATAAGTAAAAGTCTATATAATCAGTTCTCTCAACGCACTAGATGGCTCACTCTTACCTAAGTCCCCAAGCTAACCTGTGGCATCCCCCAGCTAACCTCAACGGATAAGCCATCTTGCAGCAAAAGCCTAAGGGGGTGTAAGCCTAAGCTTAATGAGCAAAACCCCCAACTACACCATAAGCAAGTTATAAATACATTATATTCATGCATATGAATGAATGAACAAAGAGAATGCTAAACAATACATATAGTTAATTAGTCCATATATGCAACTCAGATATAATGCCCTCCGAAGTCAAGGTTGGAGTATACATGGCACCAATCAAATTCGGTATTATACTAAAACTTACTTTACTATGGAACTCCACATTCCATACTTAAATTAAACAAGTCCTTTATTTTTATAAAAACTAAGTTCTAATATAATCGTAAGTGGGCCCCCACAGTCTATACGTACCTCTAAACGGAGGCCTCTAGACTTAACCCTTAACCAGGTGGTTAGCGCCTCTAACACCTAGTATTCTTACGGGCTAAGGTAAGGTTATTTTGTACGAGTGCATCATTTAGAACCAATAAATTTATAATAACAACCCCCGAATAGCCTCTCTCTATTTCCGTGTGATGTAATGGCTAGAATTATGTCTATGCAATGTATGTTGATGTATGTACCAGTTTCTTCTTTTGAGCCGAGTGTAGTTAAATTCAATTAAGATGTGACCATCCAATTGCACACACAATCATTATCAGTACTACCATGCAACAATAAAGTATTATTTGTACTTAAGGTAAATTCACAACTCAACACATAATAACATACATAAGCATTTCCTGACCCCACACAACAATCAATTAACAATATCATGTGAGTCCATTATTTACAATCACATACAAGCATGGAATCATAAGGTAAATACTCACTCGGCTATGATAACTCACTCTAGTCATAGTAATCAATCAGGAGATCTTCGCCTGTGTCGGAATCACCTGATCATTATGATATAATAACAATTGTAAGCAATTGAATTAACTAGTAATTCTAGATATCTATTTACCTAATTCTACTTAAATTACTATCAATTTTTATTTGATTAGACTTTATCATTAATCGTGTGTGCCTTTTTCATTCTATTTCTGATATTTACGAATTTATAGTTATTTTTCATTGTTTTTTATGTACGTTCACATGGTGACGTCCGTTTTGGATCTTAAAACCCGTGTTTTACGATATAAACTAACTTTATTGACATTCTAACTATTGAAGCTTAATTATTCTTATTGGTTAGTTTTATGTTCTATTTTAGTAGTTAGTGGTTTCATTAGCCATTAATTCTTACACTTAAATGATCTTGTGGTTTATTATCTTAGAGGCTTATGTCATCAATTGTTTATGTCATTGCTTATGTCATCATTTGATTACATCATTGCTTACATTATTATTTAATTATGTCATTGCTTATATCATCATCCATTACATATATACTCTTATCCTTATGTATTCATACACTTTATACATATGTTATATATATACTTATACTTCTAACATACTAGTATGTACACTTGTATACTTATATGTATACTAATACACATACCCATATACACATATGGTGACATACGTATTTTTTACATGTATTTTCGTATGCCTAATGTTCCCTCTTAAGAAATCTTCACAAATTTCATATTTTTGCATTTTAAGGGTGTATTTAGTAAGGTATATGTATGTATAGTTAGTATATACCTCTTTTTTGGTTATGTACATAATGGGTACTTATGTATAAGAGTCCTCATGCATGAATTTATCAAGTATACTCTTATATACACATACTTAAGCATATGTGCATGTGTTCTTCTTCTAATTATCTAAGGATTTCTACACTTCTAAGCATAAAAATTGGAACTTTATTCCTTCAACAACATATATGTACATAACACATAAACTTCCTACACTAACCTAACCTATACATCTAACTACTAAATAAGATGGAAAAGTACATAACAACATACCTTTTGCTTCTTGTAATATGTGAGATAGGTATTAATTTATCTAGTGTATAAAAAGCTGTTGAAATATGAAAGTAGATTTGAAAAGTTTAAGAGAAAGGGGGACAAGAGAGTGATAGTTTGGAATGACAAGAAGATAAGGGATTTTGTGTTGTGTATTTTGTGTTTTATAATGAAGACAAGTGGGGTTTAGGAGGGGAACAAGAGTGGATGGCAACAAGAAGGGAAAAGGGAAAAAAAATCCAAAAGAAAAGAAATCAATAGAAAGAAAGAGAAGATTCTAGTGTAATAATGACATATATGTTGACTTAGTCAATCCTTGACTTGGTCAACCCTTAACTTGGTCAACATTTCAAAATTCCATGTAATCTAAGTATACATAATGAAGTGATTAAAAAAAATTAGGAAGAAAATTAAGGAAATGAGAGGAAACATGGGGTTTAGTGAAATGATTAGTAAGAATAGGAAATGAGATCTTCCTTTAGATATTTATATCCTATATAAATCATTTAGTAGGCTACTTAATGTAATTATCATGAAAAGTGTCATTTAGGGCATTAATACTTACTACATGTAATATAAGTATCAACTAAACTTTTAACTCTATATAATACTAACCTAGTTATATAATTAGAAGATGAATGTGATCTATGATGCAATATTTTAGTTTCTAAAGGATTACTTTACTATTATATGTATTTATGAATGATTGAAAGTTATCTTTAATCTTTTATCAATGATTTAGTATAATACTAAGGTTATATTATCAATTAGGGTTTGAGGATAAATTATAGTGAATTAGTGCTTTTATATCCTTAAAGTTATAGTTTTAAGGTTTTTATCACTTTCAAATGAAATCTTTAGTGTTTACATATGTTTAAGGTAGAAAAATTTTATACGCAATTAATTAATTGTTTTAGGATTTTCACTTTCACTAGCCTTGTCAACTTCTAGAAATATCTAACATACTTAAGTCTACTTCAGATGTTAGGTTGAAAAATTTAGGGGTTTACAAGATGCCTATGTGTGAATTTTAGTAAAATACATGGTATAAGTACAGGTATATACATAGATAAGTGTAGAAGAACACATGTACATATGTTGGAAGATTCTTATACAAGAGTATTTTTGATGTACATAACTAAAAACAAGGAGTATACTAAGTATACATATATATAACTTACTAATTAAGCCTATAAGATTCAAAAATATGGATTTTATGAAGATTTCTTAAGGGAGTATAGAAGGCATACGAAAATACATATACCACCATATGTATATATGGGTATATGTAAGAGTATAAGTACAAGTATATGTATAAGTATACTAGTATAAATACAAGTGTGTTAGAAGTATATATACACATAATATACGTATAGAATACATAAGTACAAAAGTAAATTACAACATAATTACTTAAATTACTAAAAGATAGTATAGTAAAATAATAAAATATACAATATGTACAAATGCATACATATGTGGGCCGAACCTACTTTAAGCCCATAACACAAATCTCAATTTGAGTTAGCCTTATTTAGGTACATATTTTAGTAATAATAATGTAAAATCATCTAAATATAAGAATCTAAGGGTTAATTAAATCATTAAGTACTAAAATAAGATATAAAAAAATAGACAATAAGAATATTCAAGCTTCAACAATTAAAATTTCAATAATTTTAATCCATATCGTAAAACATGGGTTTTAACGTCCAAAACGAACATCACCATGTAAACGTACGTCCAAAAACGATAAAAGATGATTATAAGCTTGTAAATATTGGAGATAAAATGAAAAAGTTATATGCGACTAAAGATGTAAGATAAAACTGAATAGAATAAGTAAGATAACTAAGTAATAAACTGGTAAACTGATAATAAGGGAAATAAATAACTTAATACATAAAGTAGCATAACTTACAAATATACAAATATAGTTACTATTGATCCTACTAAAGTATGATATACCCTATACACGCTATACTTAAGTTATATTAGGAAACTAGATAAACTACAATAGACTTTTAGTTAAGTAAAGAGTTTGATTTCTCAGAATACTTATAAGTTTTACTATCTTTTAGGTGTTTTAATATCGAGTTCTAGAAACCCCAAAGGCTTAGAGAATGAGTAATAATCCAGATGAGGAAGTTCTAATGACCTGCTACTTGTTTGTGCGTATTACTTGTATAATACTTTGTTGCTTGTGTGTTAGAATGACTGTTTTGCTTATATGCGATCATTTGTGTGATCACCTTTTTAAAATTGATAAATATAAATATCTAGCCAGAATAATCGATTCTATTCGTTGCATCTCTATGACTTAGTAAATGTATGGATAGAGAGTGATAGCTTTGCAACATTTTAAGGAAAGTATTTTTTTGGAAAAAGCTTTTCTGATCTTAAACATATTTTATACAATTTTTTTAAGGATTTGTAGTGCCAAAAATAATATTTTATCACTAAGGAAAAGCTAGCATGGGATCTCTAATTGATAGTGGGAAGACTCACTTTATAGTGCTTGTAAGGCCTTAGATAATTTTGGTTATGAGTGGACTTGCATGTTTGTGCCCGAGGGGCCTTAGATGGTAGATAGTCCTAGTTTAGGATCTATCTACTTGGATTAGAACTCTTTTCTTGACTAGGGTAATAGTCGAATGTTGCTTAGAGGGCTGGTGCCCCTAGGTAGTCTCACACAGATAAGCTGAGGTGCCTTATGTAGTTAAGTACAAGGGATAATCGAAGTATAGATGACATAATTGTACACCTTCCATAGTTTTGGACTCCTATGGATGTGTTTCTTGCATTCATCTCGCCTACATCATTTTATGTGTAGATAGCTTGTATGTGTGTTAATAATGTTTAATAACTTACTTGAATGGTAGTAGAGAGGAACAAACTCACTAAGCTATTTTATGCTCATTCCCCCTTAGTTTCTTTTGCAGGTTTACTTATGTTGGGGTTGGGATAAATCTCGAGTGCCGAGTACAAGTTGAAAATATGTATATTAGTATTAGAATTAGCTGAGTTCTTTATAGATGATACATAAACATCCTTTATAGAAAATATTTATATGTTAAAATTTAATATAATTTAATTCTTCTTACAGTTTTGTAAAGTTAGCATATCCTATCTTATTATTTGGTAGGAGATACCGATTCTCTACGGTTATAAGGAATTGTGGGATATTGGATATCCATAATTATTTATATTAATATGTTATAATAAATTAATTACTTAAAGAAAAATTCAGTAACCTTAGTGAAAAATCATTTAGAGTCTTGCAATCTCTAACTTGTAAGGCAATTTCTACATCATGGGTGCACACGTGCTATGGAAATTTTAGACAATCCTACTAGGCCCATTTAGAGTCCTAATAGGTATGGATGTGAAAGTGATTGGATGTAGCTCATAGAAAACAAACATGAACCGGGTTTGTTATAAGAATGGTGTTTGATGTTATGTGTAAACATTAAACTAATACATCCATTTCAATTGAGAATATATTTAACTCATTGCTCTCTAAAGAAGGGTTCACCACAATCAACAAATCATTGATAAGAACATATAGATGATTAAAGAGTAATGACTTTCACTTAATAACATAATGATTTGTTTGACACAAGGATGCGTCTCAATATAAGGTAAAAGATATTTTAATGTCAAGAAGATAATGATTAAGTTGTTATTACTAACATAAGTGGTTATAACCTTAGTGGCATTTACAATAAATATGTGAAACTATGTAAAACCCTAAATTGTGGCCTAAAAGGGCAAATAAGTAGATTGACCAAAGCTAAGTACAAAAGATGTACATTCTAGTAGAGGTTGGAGTTGGGTAAAAACGGGTTGGTCCTAGTTTAGGAATTCTTCTACTTGTGTTTAAGCTATCTTGTTCTTAGTTCCTAAGTGGTTTTTTCAGCTCGAACTAAGTGTAGTTTCAAGCTATGTGATGATTGGCCTTAGGTTGGCTAAGCTGAGCTCAGTATGGCAAGTATTGGTAGTTGTAAGGTTCGAGCTTCAAGCTAAGCTAAGAAGCTTGGGCAAGGTCAACAACCTTCTCCTATCATTAACTAACTTAGTTAGCTCGTGCTTATTCTAAGGGGTTCTAACTCAGTAGGTTTCTTGTTTGGCAAGTCAGAGGACCTCGATAATAGTTAAGGCATCTTGTCAATGGTCTACTAAGTTGCTTAAAGTTGGATTTATTTGGTTGTTTTCTGCTTTGTTGACCTTACTCCTTCCTTGAACTTTACCTTTGCTTAGTAGCTTAGTGCTTGAAAGTAAAGCTTAGACTCTTAGTAGAAGAGGTTTGACTTTGATTCCCATCATCAACCCTACTTGTATGTATTTGGATTGATATTTTCTTGTGTCATTCCTAAGGCATGTCAAATGTAGACTCCATTATCTTAAAAGGCTATTAAATATCTTATTAGTGGTATATTAAAATTTTAGATGTTATGCTCAATATTTGTAAGTAGATTAACAAAGCATATATTAACAAGAGATAAATAAGAAAAGATAACATGGAGCTGACATAAGAACTTTATATGCAAAACTCTAAACCCAAGTTAAATAAAATTATGAGCAACATTCACTGATTCACTAGTATAAGGACAACTATACATAGTTTAGACCAATTCTCATGGCATTATTTAATGATAGAGTCCCTATAATTTGTCACCACATATTTGTAGAGCAAAAAAATTGAACCTTTACATATGATGTATTTATCTCAACTAAAAGAATATAAATGAAAGTAATACATATACATATACTCTTATGAAAAAAATTAATATACTTGTAATGCCACAAAAAGGTTGAGATAAAGTTGTCTTTTTTTTTTTTCCTAATGGACAAAATTTTATCTTAGATATTTTATATAGAAAAAGAAAAAAGAAAAGAGGAGCATCTAAAGTGTTAAATCTTTTGGCTTTTGTAAGTGATAAAGTTTTCAACTTAGGTAATTATGTTTTAAGATACTTTTATAATCATGAGCCTTAAATTTTAGAAATTATTTAATATTTTATTAAATTTTTATAAGCTTTACCACGTGTCATTCCACATAACGAGAGTATATGTAAGTGGGTATAGGTTAGGTAAGGTGTAAGCCTATCCATAAACTACCCTATAAGGTACAATTTTTCAAATTTTAGAACAAAAAACTACTTTGCAACACTATGGAACCACCTTAAAACTTGTATCCTGTAAAACTTAGGGTATCTTATAAAACTTGTAAATTTAATCATTCTTATTGTAAATTTCAAGTTTATATGATCTTAAAAAAGTAATATATATGTAATATTACAAGTTTTTTGTATGCAAAACCTATGGAACCTATAGCAAAATTTGTGAAATTTAAAAAAATTGTAATTTTCCTTCCTTAATTATTTCAAGTTTATACAATCTTACTACTAAGCAAATGGGAATGTACAAATGGAAAGAGCGTGTAACGTTGGACAGTGAAATAAGGAAGAATTAGAGAAAGAATGGAAAATATAAAGTAAGAAAGATAGCATTAAGTCTAGACCAAGAATTATTAGCTTCCAAGCATGAGATCCTTTTTTATTTCCTTTTGATTAAAATATTTATTGGTTGAAAAATATAACATTATCATGTATTATTCATTTATCAATATTTTTAATAAGATAACCTAGAATATGTACCCTTTATACTTTGAGTACTGGTTTCAAGGTAGGTACAGAGTAAAAAAACTTCTTATTCGTACGTCTTTCTATTATGTACCTTACCATGTGAGAGTAGGTTTCGAAAAATCTGTATCTAAAACCTATAGGAAAAATAAAAGTTTAAAACTGACTATTATAAACTAATAAAATTTAAGACATCTACTCCATTGTCTTTTCCCTTCGAAAATAAGCAAGTGTACACTCTCTTCTTCTTCTTCTTCTTTCAAATCATAGTATCGATTGTAATTATTATTCATTTTTACAATAACCTTTTTATATTTTTTATAAGAACTCTTGATACATTTAAAAAGCATAATTGATGTGGACATAAAAAGTTTACTCTAACAAAGCATGGTTTACATGCCCAACTGTAGCTAATCTATCAAAATTATGCTCTTCTTCCTCCTCCTCCTATATGTGGTAAATTACAAATGTATTCCTAAAATTAATTTTTATGTGTAATTTACCTTAAAATATGTACTCTCCATTACTAAAACTTAAGACTGATGTACTTACAAGCTTTTAACAATTGTTTTTTGGTTTTAGCAATAGTTGGAGTGATAAGTATGTATTTTCAAAAATTATAGAAAGGTAATTATATTTTTCCGGAGTTTGAAAGTTTGTGTGTATACTTTGATTAATATCTTTGTAAATATATGCAGGTTGGTGCTATGCGGTAAAGATACTAGGAGTGTTGTAAGTTTTTGATCTATTATTGGAGCTTGGAGGAATCTTGATTTGTCAAAGTATACAATCTTTTTATTGAACAAATATCTACCATTTTTGGTGAGCTTTCCATTTTCAGTTGTGTAAAATATTATATTTGATAAACAAGCCTACAACATAGCCTAATAATTACAATAAATCATTAGAGAGAAGAAATCCTAAAAACTAATTATAATTACCAAAAACCCATGTAGAGATCAAAGTTAATACAAGGTTGACTAGGAAAGCTATAGGCTTCACAACTATACAATTTGATAACATCTTCCCTTTTCCAAGGCCTACTACTTTGGGCTAATTATGGTGACAAATTGTTATAATCAAAAGTAATCAGAAGGTCATAGAGTTTGAGAAGATAACCTTCGAGTAGTCAAATATGTGCACAAAACATACTTTAAAGTTCATTGGCTTCTAAATAACCTGATATGACTATTAATTTGTATCAATTTCATTGTCCCCTATTTAATTAATTTATATTTAATTCTTTTTTTGCACATGAGATATTAGACATATCAGTACACATCTTAAAATTTTGATGCATTAATTTTAAAAATTTGTACATACAATGTAAACTTCAAAAAAGTTAGAGATATCAATTATTGTAATTTTGTACATGCATTAATTAGATCTACTAAAATTTATTTCTTTGAACCTATTGAGTTTCACTAACTCTTGGTTCATCAAGTGAAGAATATTCAGCCTTCACTACCATCATGCTACCATTGCATAGGTTTGATTGAACATTATCTTGATAATGTGATGACCCAGCAAGAGCATCAATGGCGGTGATAGTGAATTTTTTGAGATAATAATGGTAATGGTGGTGTAATGATAATGATAGTATGTGGGGTTTTTGAGGTGGTAGTATGATGGTGAAGATGGTGCAATTGTGATTGTGTGAGCGAAAATGATAGCGTACAGTAATATTAGTATGGTAATAGTGGCAATAACTTGGTATTAGTATCGTATTAGTAGAAGAGGTAGTGATAGCACTGGTAGTTGAGGTAATCGTGATGGTGATAATAAAGCTATGGTGATGATGATGCATTATCGATAGTGGAGGTCATTGATAGTGGTGAAGTGATGATTAAAAATTAGTATTAGTTTAGGATTTTTATTAGGAGACTTTATTTTATCTTATATAGAAAATATGATGGGATAAAATTTTTAAAATTTGTCATAAGAATGATTTTCTACAATATTAAGTTTTTTTTATAAACCAATATTGTTAAACTTTATTTTAACTTGCCCCTTCTGAATTAAACGCTGGAATAGTGTGTATCTCACATCAAAAAATAGTTGTACCACTTGATTATTTGTCTCAATAGGTTTGATGGAGCGATTTGAGCACAAATGTATATTAATGTATATGAATGTGTTTGTGCAACATTAGAAAAATGAACTTTGTAGTGATATTTTAAGAGTTAAAAAAAAATAAAACTAAAAAACCAAATTAAAAAAATATGAAATTCATAATTTTTTGGGTTTAGTTTTGTTGTAGAAATTTTTGGAACTAAAATAATTTGTTTGATTTTGGTTTGAAATATTGCTAAAATCGAAAACCAAACCAAATGGGAAAATCATGAGTCATAGAGATTATTTTATGTACATATATAAACTATGCGTTGAATAATGTAGACATCACAAAAAGTTTTTATATACATATGATCGGATACAATCATGGTATGTCTAGAACTTTGTCGCACAATATATATCATAAAATAAACTTTATAAATGTTCAATTATGTATATAGTACATAAATAACTATACAATATACAATGTTACATGAATGACATAATCTGATGGCAAATCATCGTAATACATTGAGACTAAACTAAAATATACTTTGTTATGGGTTTTTTTTTTTTCCTTTTTCCAATCAATAGTTTTTATTGGTTTTCCTTGTAACTTTTCTAAACTAAGGTTTTAGTTTAGTTTTAAAAATCTTTAAAAACTAAACCAAATCAAACTAGATGGAAGTATGTCTTCTTCTTAATATAAATGTGCTAGCTTGGAAATTTGAGTTATTAATAGAGTTTCATTAATTTACATAGGATATTGTTCTAATTTATCCTTCTTTCAACTATTTTACATGACATAAAAATGGGGATACTATGCTCCTTCCATCTCAATGAAAAAAAAAAATAGAAAAAAAAAAACAGCATTTAACTCCTATTGGTTGTGAGGTTCTTCATGAAAGGTATGTTTAACTAATTAAAGTATGCTTGTAAATATTGGTCTAAACTTTGTGGTCAAATTTTACCAATATAAGGCTAATCATGATCTGAAATTCAATTAAGTGCTAAGTTGCTCCATTAGATCATAGAATGCGATAGACCATATATGTTGTAAAGATATTGTAGCTACAAGGGTCCATTATATGTATTACATACATACGGCCATGTATCTATGCGCTTTACGTGAATATTAAGGGATTAGTATTGCAATAGAGCAAAGAAAAAGGGTGATGTAGAGAGTGATAAGAGAGACAAGATAAGTAATCTTAACAAGTTTTAGGTTTAGTGACAGGATAAATATTAAGAGGGATAGGTTCAAATCCCTCTCCTTCCATAAGTGATATGTATATATATTTTATAATGATTGACAAGTGATTATTACCATTAGATTTCCTAGACTATCAATGGTTGAGATTAATTAGGGCTAGCAACCTTGATGGATTAAAGAGAGAATAAGAAAACCTAATTATATATTATGAATTTAGTAATGCTTAAACTTGTTGAGAAAGGTTAAAAATATCTAAAGATATTCTTAGCGAACCCTATCTCAAGTCTACCAATCCAAAACTCTTTAAATCATCCCAAATTAGGTCTAATTATCAAGATCTTGTCACTAATCCAAATAATTAGCCTAAGGATAATATTATTAATTTAGAGGTTGGCAAATAAAATTATATTATAATAATTTCCTCATCTACATTTTGTCCTCTACGTAAGAATTCTTTTTATTAGAGTAGAAAGGGTTCTTGGGTATTCATTGAGTAATTTTAGTGCTAAACTACCACCTAGCTCATATGTAATTCAATACTTGTAGTAACACATGGTGTTCTTATGTCACTTAAAATTGATCATAACTTAATATACAAGATACATATGTCAGATATATTATCTTTTACAATGATGTTAACTCTCGTATATGTTACGCATACCATTTATATTGCAATTCTTTGTGTAAATTATTTGTCCTTCACTTGCACATGTTACGAACCATATAAAAACCAACTATAAATATAATATATAGTGTTCCATTTAGAGAATGAAGTTGTATATCGATCTTGCTCTCTCTTTAAAGAGAGAAAAAATAAAGACAAAAAAGTTGTATGTTTGTCATAAAAATATCATCTTTCACTTTTATGGCATAGAATAAGTAAGATTTGACTTTAAAAGAAATAATAATGCAGCATGATAGATCAAAATGTATTAACTTGCACACAATCAATAGCATTAAAATTAAAAAGATGTGATAATAACTATTTAAACATGACAAAATTGAGGACAAGTAATATTGCAAATAAATATCATAACAAGTGAGCTTTATTTAAATTTACGTTCCGTATAATAAGCATCATACAATGTATATGCTAGAAAGCATCATTTAGCAATTTAGTATATACATAATAAGGTCTATAAGGGTGGAATCACATGATTAAAGAACATATCAAAATATGGAATTATAAGGGATAAGCAATACATCGTTACTCAAACATTGACCATGGTAAATATAACCTTAAGCATTTGGCACAACAAGTGAACATTGCAATGCAGATTGAGCATCGTCGTAACAGGCGAGCATCACATTGCAAACTGTGCATCAATGCAACAAGCAAGCATCCCAGTACAAACCATGGATCAGTACAGCAAGCAAGCATCCCAACACAAACCGTGCATCGGTGTAGTAGGTGAGTGAACTAGACATTGTTGTAGTAGACTACTCTAACTATTGTTGGAAATGTTTACCCATTATATTTATATGTAAAGGGCTTTTTTTTTTTAAATCTTTGATTTAAAATGACATTAAACTTGTAAGGAAAGAAAATGTTTGTAAAAGGAGAAGGAGCAAGTAGAGCAAATATATTCCCTTTTTCTTTTTTCTCAAACTTTATGGACTACTATTTAGTCTTTCTCATTGTTATCTATTTTTTTCCATAATAATGCTTCCTTCATCTTGATAATTCAAAACCACATATAGATGACTCAAAGTTTAGTTATAAAGGTAGGTCAATAGTAACTAAGATGTTATTATTAATTTGGAGTTCCTTTTGGATGGTTGAAACATTTACTATGGTTTCTCAATTTTATCAAACTAAATGCTAAAGAATATATTGAACAATTAAAATATTTAACTATTTATATTATGCAAAGTAAAAATATAGATAATGGTCACACATATAGTGAAATATTAAAACTTTGCCCTATAACTATCTTAGTATTTCTAGAAGAAGGAATTCAATTTGATATATCATTTTTTTCCTTCCTTTTAGAAATGGAGCTATTTACATAAATAGTCCAAAAATTAGAAACATAAAGGTAGTTTAACCACCATCTTTTAACTAATTGATAAAGTCTTTCTCAACTAAGGTAATTTAGTTAAGGTACTTTTCTAAATACTTTTCTATTGAAAGATTCATACCTCTCTAAAAACCATATTTGATTAATACATAAAATTGAATTGTTTTTAATGAGATTCTTTAATTATCATCAACTGCTTTAAAATTCATATATTATTTGTCACTATGCTTATAGATAATGAGGAAAAATATTGTAAAATTGTAGAACGTCAATTAATTAGCGAGCAAAATCCCATAACTTGAAATAACATATCCTTTGAATGTCTTCTTTATATTTCCTTTTATAATTCTTTTTTAATTTTCTTTTAACATATTATACAAGCTTTTTATAAATTATATATTTTGAAGTGGTAAAATGAACAATGTACAAGAAAGTTTGGATTTATCTATATCCATTTGATGTACAAACTAATGCTTTTTTTTTTTTTTCCTTTTCCTTTTTATAACATTCTTTGTGCTTTTTCAAATAAAAAACATATTACTCTATCTACTAATTCACTTGATGAGACACCTATTATAGATATATAACGAACCTCAAAGATAATAAAATGATGATTATTGCCTCTTCCATCTATTATTCAAATGTTATTTTAGCCATGTAAAGAGTAATATTTATCACATCAAAGGTCAAGAAAACCAACATGGCATTATCTACTATTAGGTTCCTTAAATAAAGATCCTTTAATCATATCAATTGATTTTCCATATAAAATATTGATGTCTTTCTTTACATTATAAGCATAGACAATGAAAATAATAGCAATTAGTGCTAAACTAGTATGTAGATAAGCTATTATATTTCAATCAAATATATTTGTGCAAAAATAATATATAGCAATTATATCTACTCAATTAATAGAAGGAAAAAAAAAATAATTAGATTGAAAAAAATCACTAAAACACATTCATTCAATTTAATTCATTAAGAATTAGCCCATCAACCAACTTGGAAACAATCAATGATAGGCAATCACTTTTTGCTTGGTTTCCCATGGGTATCTTATACATATATGCATATTTGTTCTCAATATATTTTTCATTATGACTTATTCAACATATCCAAACTGCTCCATGGATCCCAAATCTCAATGCAAAGGAAATGAAATATCTAACTTAATAAGAAAAATAATATACTAATCCAAAATGACAAATCCAAATTTCCACTGTTGCCATTAGTCTAAAGATGGAGAATCTAGATCATATACCCAATTTTTTTCTCTTTTTTTTTTTTCTTAAATGAATAATCTCAAGATTATGATATTATTTATTTTTGTCATATACATATTGATATCATATGAAGGACTAATTTAAGTAAAGAACTAGATGTACATACCTGATATGCATATATACAAATTAACAATAGAAATTCACAAACAAGTGAAAATTATGATTGTCTATTTCATACAATCACTCCCTTTCCTCATTGGAGTTGCCAAAATGTAGTTGCAAGGGTCCATTATATGTATCACGTACATATAACCATGTATCCATGTGCTTCACGTGAATATAAAGGGATTAGTATTACAATAGAACAAAGAATAAGGGTGATGTAGAGAGGGATAAGAGAGCCAAGATAAGCAATCTCTACAAGTCTAAGGTTTAGTGACACGATATATATTAAGAGGGCAAGGTTCAAATCCCTCTCCTTCCATAAGTGATATGCACATATATTTTATAATGATTGATAAGTGATTATTACCATTAGATTTCCTAGACTATCAATGGCTGAGATTAATTAGGATTAGCAACCCTAATGGGTTTAAGAGAGAATAATAAAACCCAATTATATATTATAAGTCCAGTAATGCTTAAGCTTATCAAGAAAGGTTAAAAATATCTAAAGATATTCTTATAGAACCTTATCTCAAGTCTATTAATTCAAAACTCTCTAAATCATCCCAAATTAGGTCTAATTATCTAGATCCTACCACTAATCCTAGTAATTAGCCTGAGGATAATATTATTAATTTAGATGTTAACAAATAAAATTACATTATAATAATTTCCTCATCTATAGATATAAATGAACTTACTTATGTATTAGAAAATGGTTCTTATTTCTTGTTTTTTCTCTTTAATTTTTATTTCCATGACAAGCCTTATAAGTAAAATTGTCCTAAGTGAAAAAGAGCTAGTAAATCTACACCTTTTATATTCATCAATTGACTTTTGGATCATCATGTCCTTGTCATATGCATTTTGTACGCAGCCTTAATAAGTAGAAGGTAATAAAAGAATTTATGAGTAAAATCTTGTCAACATTGTAATACAGGGTGATGACTCCTTTATTATTAGTAAATAGAAACCCTAGGGCGTATTAGCTATTTTATAGCTTCCTACATGTAGTAAAAAATTAGCTTGAAATACATCAAGTAGTTTTAAGGTTGCTCTATTAAGGCAATTGCTATTTTAGCAAGCCATGGTTCTAATAACTTAGAATGAAAAATTCCTTAAACCTAGGGTCAATGGATTGTTTAATGAGAGTACATCAAGAGATATTTTCCTTGTCTTGAGATAAGTAGCCAACTTTAATATTATATATTTATATATGTGTTTGCATGTGTTTAATATGTATGCATATATATCCCCATGAGTAATTCTTTAATGAAAATTTCAGCTGATTAGAAATCCATACATAATAGTTTATAGAAACATCATCAAAAGTTTTCTCAATCATTTGATCAAACTCTTAAAATCAATATGAAATTTACACTCTTTTCTAATAGTTATTTTATAGCATCTAGAAACAAACATAGAAATATGAAGGTAGGAAGATTGCGGATACACTCATTTTTTTTATGTCCACGATATTATATATTTAGAAAATTCATTCATTAATGGGATGCATTATAGTTTAGGGAAAAAGAATTGAAAGTGTTATATAAGAAAAAGGATTTCGTTATTAAAAGTAAAAGAAAAAAACATTTTATATTTCTATATATCTACCTCTTACAAAATGTGAGATGAAATTTCTCTAGGTTTTTATCAAGTATTTTAGTATACTCACATTTTTTGTATAATTGTCTCACTTAAAAAATTTATGAGAATATTTGGGAGATTTTGCTCATTTATTAGGTAAACTTACTAATGGCTTGCTTACTTGGGTAATGGTCATTCCATTTCTCTCTCATTCCCTACTAAGTTTTTACTCCCATCTTTACTTCACCAAACCGCAATTACCAAAGAATATCATTTCTTAAAATTTAGGAATCAAGATTCCTTATTTGATGTTATGGATTGCAATTTTTCTTCACCATCGACCGCACCACCACCTTCCTTTTCTCACCTACCTACCACATTACTTCAATGACTCACTACTAACAACTACTAAACAACTTCCATGCTCATCAAAGTATTTTGGTAAGTGCTCGATAGAATAAAAGCAAAATCAAACCAGCATCATCGAGGTCTATTGAGATTAGGGCTTGGACGAAGAATTACTATTAGAGTTGGATGAAAATGATGGTGAGCTCTTGTATGAAAGGAAAAGTGAAATCACCATCATTGAGTTCTATTGTATGGACAAGAAATTTCTTTTTGTTGGTTTTTATTTATTTACTTTTTGTTTCTTTGAAACCAAATAGAAAGAAGAAAATTTTAAGTAAAACCTAAGTTGAAATTTGAGGAAAACATACAAGATAGAAGATGAGGATTTGATGAAAAGATTTGATTAAAGATGATAGTTATGATCTCATCTTTCGTTGGTTAAAGATAGGATTTAAAAATTAAAAAAAATAAACACAAAGGAAGAGGATGAGGGTAAAATTGAATTTTTAATTTCTACCGTGTCCATTCTTAGTGAAACTTTTATGCAACTAAATGCTGTAAAGTATAGGATGTACCATCACATAAGAATACCTGTTTATACTTAACACAAATTCTATTTATAACAAAAGATTACTATAATGGAGTTCAACTTAACACCTGTTTATACGAAAGATAACATTTAACAAACTTAACCAAACAAAAAATATAGTACTTTTTTCTTTTTTATATGTACAGATCTTTTATAAAACTAAGAACAAAATATAACAAAACTTCTTTAAAAGAGATTGGCTCCTTCTTACACACTCTCAAAAGACTTGTTTGCTCAACTGATGCTGCCCCGTCAGTTCTCTTCATAACTTGAGGATACATAAGTATCCTTTCAACTTTTTGTGAGTTAAGTGGGAGTGGATAAAACAAAACATAAGACATACATAACATACATTCACAAAAATCAATATTACAGGACATTTAATCTCATAACCCAAGTTATCAATATAAACTATTTATGTAGAAAATTTGTGTTATGTTCATGTACGTGACATGCAACAGTACTAATATCCTATACTTTTTCAATTCCTCCTTGGGTTGATCAACATAGCCAAGCATTTGGATATAACGTCTAGGAACCTAGAGCAACAAGGAGTTGCTTAGGAGTAGGAACTCCTAACAAAAACTACCTACTGTGGTTTGAAAATCCAATACATAGTTGGTTACATAATGTGGCTAGAATAAGTTAAGCAATGCAGTCTATATGCTCAAAAGCCAATACAACAGTTTTCAAGCTTTTAGAAACTCGATCCGTAGGTCCTTTTGTGTCATACTGTAAATGTAGTGAATAGTACAATAGTCCAGTATCAGGCACGAATCTTAAGTTCTACGTTATGACCAATTCAACTATCTCAACTTTAGCTTTGTTTATCAGCTTTACATTACATTCCTTTGCATAAGGCTCGCATAGGCGAACACTCTAAAGAACAGTTCAATTTCCAAGTTTTCCAAACGAAAATACATATTGATGAATCAGTCATACATAAGGAAACATTTCACTTTTTCAACACCCATTCAACGAAAACAAGTGTCCAATCAATCTAGCATGTTATTACAATTCATAATACAATTGACTTTAAGTCAAGTAGGCATAGGTTTACTTGCACAAAAATAGAAATGTCCACTTACTTAAGCTCGATAGTAGCGTAAAATCCTAAGTTTCATGATGTGGTTATTCGTCACCTATCACACCTAAAAAAATATACACAAACCTTAAGTTAACTACCGGGTCAATACTAAGTTTTTATGTGTTTTCGCTATTGCATTACCAAGCTTAATCCAATTCTATCTTATGAATTTCTTATTCGATTTTAGTAAACTTTATATTATTGTAATTGTTATTCTGAGTTCTATTAAGATATCTTAAGCATCATAACTAGTCAATATTTCTAAATATAAAAAAAATACCCTTTCGTATTATCGATTCGACCGTATGCTATTATAACTCGTAATTAACTCAATTAAATCCTAAATCTAAATTAAAAGTCATAAAATTCGTCATTCTCTAAGCTGGTCAATATTCATTATGTACTCCAAAATACTAATCATTTCCATATTTAACAATTATCACATTAATAGTAATTGCTATATCATTTATTAAGCTAATATATAGGTTTATATTATGAAAATACATAATAAATAGTATACGAGCTCAATTCATTCTACAAAAAATTCTATAGACTCACAAAAATATATAGTTTAATTATTGACCATGAATTATACTAAAATAGCTATTATATATTTTTTATGAAAATTGCGATTTTAACTCAAATTAGCAAAAATTAGTTGAACAAGTGAATTTAATCACAAGATAAAATTCAAGTATCCTAAACATCATTGTGAACATCTAGAAATCATAATACATAGGGCATGTACTTTGATTTTGTTAAAAACTAATTAATTCATTAAAACAATGAAATTGCCAATTTTATCCAAAATAATACAATAAATGGTAAAAATTATTATTTTAAAAAATTCTTGTTACTAAAATTAAATACATATATTCAGTATGTTACGTACAAATGTTTAACTTGAAAGGACATTATTTACTATTTCTAAAATTTAATTCAATTTTCGTCCAAACAGAGCCATTTCTTAAGGACCTTATATTTCAAATAATTATTTCAATAAAATAAAATTAATAAAGTATTATATACATAAAATAACTCTAGAAAACCATGTTTCATGATTAAATAATATCATTTGCTATTTTTAGAAAAATTACACTATTTCAGTTGGAAATTTGGTTCACCTGAACCAACCACCTCTAGTCACCCTTTGGGACACCTCCTTTGGTGGTGCTTTCCTTGACCTTAAATGGCCATCACAACTAGACACCAATAGCCTATTGAATAGGCCTGATCAAATTCTGTGCCTTGGTTTTGCTCTGATTTTCTTATTTTTTTTTCTAATTTGTTTTGAAAACTTTTGGAATGTTTTTATTATATTTTCAAAGTTGCAAAATGTTGTTTTTGAAGTTTACGAGCCCTATTTATATTTTCCAAATGGATAAGAATTTATAAAAATTGGACATGTGGCTTACACATGTCATTTTTTTGGATTTTCAATACATAAGGTATCATTTCCTCGTTTCTTTACTTTTGTCTCATCATCCAAATTAATCCTAAGTTGCCACATAGGTATGATGACTCATCCTTGCATTTTTTTATTAATTTTCCAATTTTTTATATTAATTTACCTTATTTAAATAGTAATTTTATTATATATGTGTGTTTAATATAAGTAATGCATGTTCAATGTTAATACATGTATAATTTAACCTTATTTATTATTTTTATAAGTTAAATAACTTATCTCTATTATCCCGTTATATTTAAATACTTGAATTTCACATTTTCGATATTTATCGACTTTAGTAATAAATTGACGTTTTCTTAAATTAATATTTTTATATAACTTATTTTGAAAAATTGACTTTACTTGAATGACTTCATCTGACTTTTCTAATTTTATTGTAAAGTTGGAAATTAAATAGATATCTTAGCCCAACGCCCTAAATTTAGGAGCTCTCCTAGGGTAATTGTATAGGCTCGAAATATAGGGTATTACAGTATTACCCCCCATTCCATTATACAAGTATCCCAATTCCTTTTTCTCCTTATTCAATTCAATAAAGTGGATGGGCCATAGGTTTTAGGAAGACTCATTAACCAAACCATACAACAAGTTTCTTCTCCCTCCTAAAGGAGCCACTCATCATACCATCAATGAATTAATTTGTCAAATATCCTCTATTAGATAAAAGATAAGGTAACTATTGCATCAAAATATTGTAGATATCTCATCACACAAAATGTTTATATATGAATAAAGCACCATAATCACTTATATTTTCAATAATGGTTAACTTTTCTTTTATTATTAATATTATTTTGCATTATGCTGTTTCAGGTTCTCTCTATCACGGATTTTGATGACAGCATATAGTATATGATAATTACTAATAACTTTGCAAAATGTATAGATGCTTAAAATATGCTCAAAATGCAATTTAGTTTAATCTTGGGCAATAAAAGTAAAGAAAAGTGTAAAGAGCTTTGAGTACAAGTTTTAATAAACAAACTGAAATAAAAAGTCTTATAAAAGGTTATATGATAGGTTTTAAAATAAATAAGTAGAAGGTAAAGTAGAAAGCTATTTGATAAAAGGTCAAGTTAGAACAAGCAGAGAACAAAGTAGAGGATAATTTGTCGAGTGATATCACAACCAACCTATAAAGGGTAAAGTAGAAATTAAACCTTAGCATGAATGAATTTTCACAATTTCAATTATTTGATAGATTAAGTTTGTTTATTGATAAAATAGAAGGTTTAACTCCATTTGTTAAGTATATTTGGGTTATATATATCGTCAGGGATTATTGTATCTAAGTTGAATTAAAAACTGAAGTTCATATTTGTACTTTGAATTTACTTGTTTGAGTTGTGCAAAGGTTTTACTCTTGATCAAGTTTAATGAATAAATTACAAAGAGCTTGGATTGATGTAGTAAGGTTTTTAAGTTGAAGTCTATGCCACTTTTCCAGTAAATCATGGATGAGTTTACAAGATAAGTTTAAAGAAGATTTATACATTGATTATTCTCTATTGTTTTGAAGTACCTTATCCATTTAGACCATCAAAATAGATACTAGATTTATTCAAATATGATTCCCTTGCAATTTTTCTCTTAAGAGTTAGCCTTTTTGGTTTTATATATTGTCAAAACTCCCTTACATCTTTATTTATCAAGATAAGTTTATTACACAACTATAATGGAAAATTCAACTTCAAATCCAAAGAACACCTAACTTAGCCAATTAGCTTGCATAATTCAAGGGAATTATTTTTCAAAATTGAATATCTATGTTTGTATAGATAAACATGGATGACTAGTAGATAATTTGTAAAAATTCTCTAGATAGCCATTGACTTTCCGTACATGCATTTTTAATAATTCAAACATAGACTTACCTATACATGTAAAGAAAAAGGTAAGAAAAGAGAAAAAGTCTTCTTATAAAAAACAAAGCTATACACAATGTTTATTTTATTGTGTTAAGATAAAGGGATTTTTATTTTTAATTTTTCCTCATTTATTTGCCATTATTTTTTACAAACAATTTATTGTACATTTTATAATAGATACTCATTGTAGTTTGTTTATTATTGCTTATATAGAAGTTAAGGGAGGCAAAATAGTAAATAACTTGGTTAAGGGTTAGCCATACTTGTAAAACTTTAAAAGTTATTATTTTCATTATAGTAGAACAACCAATTGTAAAGTACAAAATCCTTAAATGTGGAGCTAAAAGGGTATATAGAGCATAAAATAGAACTACTATAAGAATCTCCCCTCAATCTTCTTTACTTACACTCTTTAATTTTTTGCAATTTATTTTTTATAGTAGTGTTTATTACTTTATGCCATCAATTACATTTATTAATAAAAAAGGGTTTAATTTCAAAAATTTTTTAAATTCTATAGCAACCAATTTAACCCATCTTGATTTTAACATAACTAATAATTAATATTGGAGCCTTACTTCTTTATCCAATTGGGTTTAAGATCTAATGGTGGTAAGTAGTCCGTCTATATAAGATTCCCTATTTCAATGAAACTAACTTCCCTTATTGAAAATTCAAGATAGAGACATTCATCAAGGCGACAAATTTGAATTCATAGGATATTATTGAAATTGAAGTCATTCATGTCACATAACCAACAACAACTAAGGTTGACAAGAGAAAAGAGTGACTCAATAACAAGACCAAGAATCTTTTAATCTCTACAATTACACAATCTTTTTGTAAAACAACAAAGGACATTCGAGACACTTTGTAAAACTCATTAGGGAATTAGTACCATTAAGGAGATAAGAATTAACTGTTATATGCAGAAATATGAAATATTCACAATTTAGCCTAATGAAAAAGAAAATCAAAGATGCATTTAACCTTTTTACCACAGTAACAAACTTTCTTCTCTTGGAAAAAAACTTAGTGATGTAGACCTCGTTAGAAAGATGTTGCAAATTTTATCTTAAGCCTAAGATACTAAGAAGATGCAATGTAGGAAACATGTGACCTCACAAATTGACCCGTTCTTTAGCTATGTGGCAAATTAATGGATTATGAATCTGATTTGCTCATGAGCAAGAAGCTAAAAGGAAAACCCTAGTGTTTAAAGTAAAGGAAGTTAATGTACATTCAAATAGTGGATAGTCCAATAATGAAGGAGACATGACCTTATTTGTGAGATGCCTCAAAAGAATACTTAAGTTTAGGCAAGAAATTGCCTTCTTGTCAAATATATAAGTCTAATAGAAGTAAAAATGATGTGGGTGAAGGTTACCAAAAAGAGAAGAGAAAGGAGAAGAAAGAATTATTTGCTATGAATTTAAAAAGTCATGACACATCAAAGATGAGTATCTCGTTAATCGAGAAATTGAAAAGTACAAGAAGAAACATAAATCTATGCTAGCAACATCTAGCAACTTGATAAAGTCAAATTTTCTTTAGAGAGAAAGTAGAGTTATGCATGTGAAGAATTACTTATCTTGTGCTTTAAAAGGTGCAAAGACAAAATAGTCTTTAAAAGCTCCCCTTCATATCTCCTTCCATATCAATCATCAACTTTCTTAGCTCGAATCTAATCCTTCTCCCTCAATAAAAAAGCATTTCAAACCAATTAAAGACCTTGAACATTAATCTTCATTTGACATTCATGGTTCATCCCATGTATAAGATCTGATTGTTGAAGAGAAAAAAGATTCTTCTTTTATTGAGGTTCCAACATCTTTTATATTTGTGAAATTATTTTATAGAGATTTAGTACTCTTAAGCATGTAGAATGCTTATGTTAATCTATTCTCTTTGAGTGATATTGATGACATGGAAGAAGTAAATGAAGTTCTTAAGACCTTAGAAGCAAAAAGCTATTATGATGTAGATCTTGGTATGGGCATAAAAAAGATAAATATCTCTCTAAATGAAAAGAAATTATTATGAGATAAATGGAAAAAAAAAATCCATAATTGTCAAAGTATATGGAGCAACTCTAAGTTATAAATTTTTGTTTTGAAAACTTAAATTGATATGGAATTTTACTTTAAATTTTACTATGCCTAGTCTTAGAGTTGGGTTTTATGCAATCTCCTTCCATAATAACTATTTAAGGGAAAGTACAATTTTACTTCCCAACATTTGCCACCTTCTATTTAAATCATAAATATTTAATATTTTACAATTTAAGTCCTCATCAACTTTTACAAAAGTTTTAAGTCTTCTATTAGTTTGCTATTAGGTTGTTGTTATTAATGAAGGAAAAAGTACAAATTAAGTCTTAGTCTCCTATATTTGCTACATTTTCTATTTGAGTCCTAAACGTTTAATTTTTCTATTTCATTTCTCAACATTTATAAAACTTTGCAAACAAGTCTTACATGGTTTGTTATTAGCAATAATACGTGGGACAAACTACTTCGATAAAGTAATTAATTTAATTAAATAAACTTATAATATATTATTAGACGATATAAAAAACACAAAAACATATTTAAAAATTAGAAAAATAAGATAAAAACATCAAAAATTAAATAATTTAATTATTTAAAAAATCATAAATAATTAAATATTTAAGAATAAAAATAAAAATTAGAAAAGGAAAACCTAACATAAAAGCCATAGTCACCTAAAGGTAGGTGGATCGCTTAACCCACCACCAATGAGGGGTTAAATCCCCTACTACCCTTACGGGTCATGTAACCCCTTAAAGGTAGTGAGTAGTTGCCCTAACTCTTAATGAGTTTCCCTTTCATTTTTCTTTTTAAATTATGGGAGGTGGCGATTGGTGGTTCGAGCCTCACCGGTGGTGGGTTAAGCGACATAATTTTTGAGAGGGAGGTAACCTACCTATACAAAGTGGTGCTATTTTAGCCACCACTTTGTTTTCAAGGTTAGGCTCTTTTCTTTCCTTTTTTTTTTTCTAATTATTCCTAATTTTCAATTTTTATTTATATTCTTACATATTTAATTATTTAGGATTTTTTAATTTCTTTAAGTATTTAAGTTTCCATATTTTTATTTTATTTTTCCAATTTTTTATAATTTTTCATATTTTTATATTTTTAATTTTAATTAAATAATATATGTTATAAATTTATTTAATTTAATTATTATTTAGTTGAATCAAAACATGCCACATGCTACTTTTAATAGCAAGATTAATGATAAACTAACAAAGGACTAGTTTGCATACTGTTGTAAACATTGAGAACTGAAACAGAAAAAATGAACATTTAATACTTAAATAGAAAATATAGTAAATGTTGAGGACTAAATCTATACTTTTCCTTTCACTACTAATGGCAAACTAATGGAGGACCTTTTTACAAATTTTTGTAAATATTGAGGACAAATATAGAAAAATTAAATGTCTAATACTTAGATAGAACAGACGCAAATGTTAAGAACTAAATTTGTACTTTTCCCATCATTGAAATAAGATAAATAGAGATGGTCCTTAATTTGTTAATCACCATTTTCTCACAATCTGTTGATGGGAATCAATTTTAGGGCTTTAAACTCATTCATTAACTAGGTAGCTACATAGCTCCCAATATATGAATTACCTTTAGAATACTATAATTTTGAAGCTTTAAAGAAGAATGGAGAGATCATAGGTTTAGTTTTGAGATTGGATACATTCATAGTAAATACAAAAAGAGAAAATTTTCTCATCTGTATGTACAAGTGAATTTTCATAATCCTTTGATATACACAGTTATAGTTGATGATAAATTTTATAGATTATAAAATGAGGGAGTTAAACTCCTTTGCTATAAATGTGGATGTTTAGGTCACAATGAAAGAATTTCTTTTATCATTAATGATGAAACCCAAATATAAACGCTGTAGTAAATGTAAGGGATAGTATAAATAATTAAAGTACATCTACAAAAGATAAAGTTACTAAAATGAACATGAAAATTTCTCAAAATGTAGAAAACAAAAATACAAATTAACTTAAGAAAATTGATGCCCTATTATAAGAGTCTAAGACCACTTTAAGTGGTGCTAATTATAGGGATTAGATTCTAGTAAATATTTGTCAAAAACTAAGGGAAAGGCAAGGAAAACAAAATGGTTCATAAGGATTCAAAACAAGTTAAGAATATTAATTACTTGAAATTGCTATCAAATCATCATAATGATAGATCATTTAATGAGGAGAGGGAAAATACTAAAACAGGGAGAAATAAAAAGAAGAAATGGATTAAGAACCATCAACAATTGATGTTACTAACAAATCAGTCTTGTCAACAACAACCATTGATAAGGAAGGTAAGGAAATGCTAGCTAATCTTACTGATGGTAGTAGCATGCTTACTACTGATGAGTAAGAAACAAAAAAGGAGAGAGAAACCAACTACTCAAGTTCTTACATTCTCATTCAAGATCCTTATCTCCATTCAAACTATCCACCAATAGATTAAGCTTATTGCCTAATCTTTATGGATATGTATTATAGAGTGGAAAGAATATTAGTAGAGTTAGAATATGAGAGAAGACTCCCTGATCAAATAGGGTAGCAAACCAAATTCCTCAAATAATAGTGCATATAAGGGGTAGGAAGGAATGACAATGCTATCAA
The DNA here is from genome assembly GCA_024138015.1 of Lumnitzera littorea. Lineage (NCBI taxonomy): Eukaryota > Viridiplantae > Streptophyta > Magnoliopsida > Myrtales > Combretaceae > Lumnitzera > Lumnitzera littorea. Next base: position 68,795,623 of record JAMXBB010000004.1, read on the forward strand.
GGTTAGGGTAAACACTAGCAATGAGAAGGAAGTATGTAGTTCATCATTCACCACTGATTACAAGGAGCAATTTCTATCCATTCAAGTTGATGGTGAAATGGGAAAGAACAATGCAAATCATAGCATAGCAAAATTTTTAACATTTTAAGCTCCATAGGTAATCCTTTTAGTAGCCTTCATCCTCAAGAAGGACTTTCTAAACAAATTATATTTTTGGATAGAGAGGAAAGGATGACCCTATTAGACATAGACAACAATCTTAGCAAGTTAGCTATAGAAGTAAAAGCCATGGGCAGAGTTCAAAACACAATGATTTGATATAGGATGATGGTTATGCTCATTAAAGAAGAAAGATTGCTTGCACCTATAAGGGAAAAAATAAACAGAATTGTAACATTGAATGCACAAGAGATGAATTTACCTTAAAAGCAAGATGTAATTCTTCAAATTGCGGATGAGCACATGTCACATATGCTTATCCTTCTAGAGATGAAGGTTGACTCCTATACCTCTTGCACTTCTTATAACAAGACTCAACTTAATGGGCTTGCCATTGAAGAGGCTAAGGGTCAAAATGGTGGCACGCTACTAATTTAGACCATAGATGCCCTAGATAATGAAGTTGTTAAGCAAACATGCTAAGATTTCCATCTAATGTGCACGGTTAGAAACTCCCCTATTTTAAGGCTTACTTTTGCAATTTATCCTTTCTTAAATTTAGCTCCTTGATTAATTCTTTGGACAATATTCATGATATAGCATCTTCCTTTAACAATATTCCATGGTACATCTTAGGAAATTCTAATCATATGGTTTTTCCCCATGAACGATGGGGTGGTAGCCTCTTCTAAAAAGATAGAGTCTTGAATTAAGCAACTTGCATGACACAATTGTGGTTTGATGGTCATGGAATATGCAAGCTCTAAATTTACCTATTCAAATAACAAAGATCTACCCACCCTCATACAAAAAAGACTTGATAGAGCTTGGTGCAATAACGCGAGGANGATCGCTTAACCCACCACCAATGAGGGGTTAAATCCCCTACTACCCTTACGGGTCATGTAACCCCTTAAAGGTAGTGAGTAGTTGCCCTAACTCTTAATGAGTTTCCCTTTCATTTTTCTTTTTAAATTATGGGAGGTGGCGATTGGTGGTTCGAGCCTCACCGGTGGTGGGTTAAGCGACATAATTTTTGAGAGGGAGGTAACCTACCTATACAAAGTGGTGCTATTTTAGCCACCACTTTGTTTTCAAGGTTAGGCTCTTTTCTTTCCTTTTTTTTTTTCTAATTATTCCTAATTTTCAATTTTTATTTATATTCTTACATATTTAATTATTTAGGATTTTTTAATTTCTTTAAGTATTTAAGTTTCCATATTTTTATTTTATTTTTCTAATTTTTTATAATTTTTCATATTTTTATATTTTTAATTTTAATTAAATAATATATGTTATAAATTTATTTAATTTAATTATTATTTAGTTGAATCAAAACATGCCACATGCTACTTTTAATAGCAAGATTAATGATAAACTAACAAAGGACTAGTTTGCATACTGTTGTAAACATTGAGAACTGAAACAGAAAAAATGAACATTTAATACTTAAATAGAAAATATAGTAAATGTTGAGGACTAAATCTATACTTTTCCTTTCACTACTAATGGCAAACTAATGGAGGACCTTTTTACAAATTTTTGTAAATATTGAGGACAAATATAGAAAAATTAAATGTCTAATACTTAGATAGAACAGACGCAAATGTTAAGAACTAAATTTGTACTTTTCCCATCATTGAAATAAGATAAATAGAGATGGTCCTTAATTTGTTAATCACCATTTTCTCACAATCTGTTGATGGGAATCAATTTTAGGGCTTTAAACTCATTCATTAACTAGGTAGCTACATAGCTCCCAATATATGAATTACCTTTAGAATACTATAATTTTGAAGCTTTAAAGAAGAATGGAGAGATCATAGGTTTAGTTTTGAGATTGGATACATTCATAGTAAATACAAAAAGAGAAAATTTTCTCATCTGTATGTACAAGTGAATTTTCATAATCCTTTGATATACACAGTTATAGTTGATGATAAATTTTATAGATTATAAAATGAGGGAGTTAAACTCCTTTGCTATAAATGTGGATGTTTAGGTCACAATGAAAGAATTTCTTTTATCATTAATGATGAAACCCAAATATAAACGCTGTAGTAAATGTAAGGGATAGTATAAATAATTAAAGTACATCTACAAAAGATAAAGTTACTAAAATGAACATGAAAATTTCTCAAAATGTAGAAAACAAAAATACAAATTAACTTAAGAAAATTGATGCCCTATTATAAGAGTCTAAGACCACTTTAAGTGGTGCTAATTATAGGGATTAGATTCTAGTAAATATTTGTCAAAAACTAAGGGAAAGGCAAGGAAAACAAAATGGTTCATAAGGATTCAAAACAAGTTAAGAATATTAATTACTTGAAATTGCTATCAAATCATCATAATGATAGATCATTTAATGAGGAGAGGGAAAATACTAAAACAGGGAGAAATAAAAAGAAGAAATGGATTAAGAACCATCAACAATTGATGTTACTAACAAATCAGTCTTGTCAACAACAACCATTGATAAGGAAGGTAAGGAAATGCTAGCTAATCTTACTGATGGTAGTAGCATGCTTACTACTGATGAGTAAGAAACAAAAAAGGAGAGAGAAACCAACTACTCAAGTTCTTACATTCTCATTCAAGATCCTTATCTCCATTCAAACTATCCACCAATAGATTAAGCTTATTGCCTAATCTTTATGGATATGTATTATAGAGTGGAAAGAATATTAGTAGAGTTAGAATATGAGAGAAGACTCCCTGATCAAATAGGGTAGCAAACCAAATTCCTCAAATAATAGTGCATATAAGGGGTAGGAAGGAATGACAATGCTATCAAGGTTAGGGTAAACACTAGCAATGAGAAGGAAGTATGTAGTTCATCATTCACCACTGATTACAAGGAGCAATTTCTATCCATTCAAGTTGATGGTGAAATGGGAAAGAACAATGCAAATCATAGCATAGCAAAATTTTTAACATTTTAAGCTCCATAGGTAATCCTTTTAGTAGCCTTCATCCTCAAGAAGGACTTTCTAAACAAATTATATTTTTGGATAGAGAGGAAAGGATGACCCTATTAGACATAGACAACAATCTTAGCAAGTTAGCTATAGAAGTAAAAGCCATGGGCAGAGTTCAAAACACAATGATTTGATATAGGATGATGGTTATGCTCATTAAAGAAGAAAGATTGCTTGCACCTATAAGGGAAAAAATAAACAGAATTGTAACATTGAATGCACAAGAGATGAATTTACCTTAAAAGCAAGATGTAATTCTTCAAATTGCGGATGAGCACATGTCACATATGCTTATCCTTCTAGAGATGAAGGTTGACTCCTATACCTCTTGCACTTCTTATAACAAGACTCAACTTAATGGGCTTGCCATTGAAGAGGCTAAGGGTCAAAATGGTGGCACGCTACTAATTTAGACCATAGATGCCCTAGATAATGAAGTTGTTAAGCAAACATGCTAAGATTTCCATCTAATGTGCACGGTTAGAAACTCCCCTATTTTAAGGCTTACTTTTGCAATTTATCCTTTCTTAAATTTAGCTCCTTGATTAATTCTTTGGACAATATTCATGATATAGCATCTTCCTTTAACAATATTCCATGGTACATCTTAGGAAATTCTAATCATATGGTTTTTCCCCATGAACGATGGGGTGGTAGCCTCTTCTAAAAAGATAGAGTCTTGAATTAAGCAACTTGCATGACACAATTGTGGTTTGATGGTCATGGAATATGCAAGCTCTAAATTTACCTATTCAAATAACAAAGATCTACCCACCCTCATACAAAAAAGACTTGATAGAGCTTGGTGCAATAACGCGAGGAGAATAATTTTTCTTAAAACTAAAGTTTTTTATCTTAGCAAATTTCCTCAGATCATTATGCCTTATTGGTCAAAATCTCTCCTCATTTTTCTTCCATATTGTACAATTTTCCCATCATGATTGCTTTCCTTTCCTTAAATGCATTTAGGCTAAGCGTATTAACAGTTATCTAGATGCAATTTCCATTCTACTTAAGAAAAATGAGAACCTTGAATGATAAGGCCCTTGATATTCTTCATGGGAAAAAAAAGAATAATACTTTGTAGTTTGAGAGGAATTGAGAACATTATGGTGCTTAGACCTAAGTCCTATCTTAACTCTTTACAATAGAACTTAAAAAGGAAAATCTAAATCAAGTTTCAGAAAAAGAATAATGCTTATGGAGAATGAAGTCTAGATCAAAATGGATTCTTTAAGGAGAAAGGAATACAAAGTTCTATCATTCCTTTATAATGACAAGATGGTCCAAAAGTTGCATTTCAAGACATTATGATGATGTGAGAAACTAGATTTGTGATCAAGAGCATATTAAAAATCCTATCAATAACCATCTTTATAGATTATTTTCCTCTGCAAAGTCTAACTACTCCCTCATTAGACACTTGCCTAATGAATTATGGTTTAGCCTTTCACATTTAAAAAGGCAAATAGGGACTTATTTGACTAAACATAGCTAGGCTTGTATACTATTCCTTCTTCATCTATAAAAGACATTAATTAGTACATATTGATTTTCTTCCCACTTTTAATATCCTAAAGTAAGATAACTCTCTCCTTGACTTTGATCTCTGTAACTTCTTCAAATCATAATCAAATTTGATTAAGTTGCTTCTATTGCAATCCTAATGCAAGAAGCCCTATATGCAATAAAGAATCACTCCTTACTCATCCACTACTACTATGAACATGAAATTATAGTAGCTCATTTAAGTTTTCAATTTTCAAATTTCATTCAATCTCTATTAATATTCTAAGCCATTAGAATTCAATTTATTAACATATTTCTTTTAAGGTTGTAGCATCAAGAAATGATAAAAAAAAATTGACAGGATAAAAGAATTTATGAAAAGAACCATAAATATAGAAAAATGAGAATTTTAACTAAAAGTTAAGTTTAGCTAATTAAGTATAATTTTAGTAAGCAAAATAACAAACTAATTGGTTGTTTTTCCTTTTGCTTTATTTTTATTTCCCATAACAACCCGATGACTATTTGGACTAGAACAATGAGACCAAAGTAAGTGGGAAATTTTGATAAATTATTATGTTTTTTTTTGTGTATTTAGATGAGATCATGATATGTAATCTTCTTATTGATGTATTTTTTTTTTTATTATAATTGTTGTAAGATGTCATGTTGAAGTTGAGGAATAAGTTATGGTTGTAGGAGAATTGAGTTGAAATCTAAAATTCATATTGCTTTGTTATCTAAAACTTATAGTAGGAAATTGCAGTGTGGGAATATTTGAGTGACTCTTGCTAAGTGAGCCCCCCTTGATTTTTTGTTTGAGGCATTCAAATGACTGACACGAAGTGGTCAATTGAATGTTAATGGGTTTAAATAGAATATGAATGTTATTTAAATGGTGCAAATAGAGGATGATATTATACTCCAATAGATAATGAAAGTTATACATTGGAGGATGAAGATTATGTGTATCAAACATGTTACTTCACCAAGATCTAGTGTTATTAAACTATAGCTGTAATTTTGTCTCGGATTGGCACCACTTTAGAGAATGTTCATCATTTTGTTTAAAACACTAATAAGTCTTATAATCTATTTGAACCATTAGTTTCATCCTTTATTTCAACTTAACCCTAATAGTTCATCATTGGGTATGTAATTTATCCCATTTTAATGAGACTACGAACCGTAAAATCAATATATTTTTTTATTATATCCATAGAAAGATGATGTTTTGACTTGTCGAATATGATTTCTTTTATTAAAAATGTGACGTGAGAAAATTGTGCAATGTCAATTAGATGATCAAGATACTAATGGTAGGTTATAGTAGGAGTTAGGAAGGGGAGGAGAGGAGGGGGGTAGGGAAGGTTATACCCTATACTTCATGCTGTTTATTAGAAGATCGTACTTGAGATTTTCATTCATATGGTTGCCCAAACATAACATGTGGTTGATAATTTGCTAGACCTTGTATACCGAGTAATGAGAATGCACACAACTCTTATTTTACTAAGTTGTAATACGTTCTCATCCCTTTACAACATTTTGCATATCCTATGTATACAACCTTAAAAAGAGAGTTACCTAGGTGAGATGGATGCGAGGAAATGTGTAGCTAGATTCTAAAACTAGCTGACCAATTGTAGTTATATTTGGCAATAGAGGTTTTGTCATTTAATTGATCTTAACAAGTGATAATGTCATATTATGATCATAGTGTGTAGACCTATATTTTTTAAAATTTTTCATTTAGGGTAAGTTATAGTTGTTATGTATAATAGTAAGCATTCCATGTAAGAATTAGGATACAAATGATGTATCCTCTCTCCATGAAGGCATCTATGAGTTGTCATAATTAGAGTACCATGGTATTTACTCTTCATTGAATTGTAATTTAAAGGCCTTAGTTGGTGATCTAAGCTATTCCCCTCTCAACAGTAAAGCTTATCCCCTATTGTCTTATTGGTTAATCTCTGTTTATGATTCCTATGCCTAGTCCCCATTAGATTTATTTATGATCATTACTTAATAAGGAAAAACTCGAACTTCTTTCAAAATGCTTGTTATAAGAAAAATGAGTTTTCATACCTATAACCTTTTTACTTGTCCATTAATTAGAAAAGATCCTACACTAATACTTAGTCTAGAAGGGTTACTTTTATTCAACAATTGCCCTCTCTTTTCCTCTTCTTTCTTTAATTGTCAAACAATAAGGTTAAGTTCTGTATGAGTTGGCTAGGTTTGTTAACTTAATTAAATATTCTTAGGGTTTACTTTAGATGACTTTGCCCATTAAGTTACAATTAATGTTATTAATATGAATGTAGTTTATTGAACTTGATTACGTAATACTTATATATATTCATAGTATTTTTTTTTTTAGCATTGCTAATAAAGAAAATGTTGAACCAAAGGTTTACTAATTGATTTTGGTGAAAATAAAACAAAAGTAGATGATTAAACTAAGTATTATTTGTCTATGTTGAGTTAATTGAATGAAAATGATTAATTTGCCTAATAATTAAATATATTAATTAACTCTACAAGATATTTCATCTATTGAGTGATAATCAAATGATCTTGAAGATATATTGTAAAGTGTATTTGTTTATTGTGTGTTAAAGTTGATTTCAAGAAAATTTGGCCTACTAGCTCGATAGCACAAGGAAGAACCAGGCTAACAGTACAAAGCCTTAGATAACAAAAAGAAAATCTCTCTAACCTTGAAGAGCCAGCATGCTAGTACTGTTGGTGAATTTTGGGACGAGGGAAAATTTTGCAAAAGAAAATGAAATGCTTAGTAAAGTTAGTAGGGTGACTTGTATGGAAAATATATAAGTAAAATGTCTTAGAGAGGTCTTATAGAGTTTCTTTCCAATATTTATAGGTGGTTATAGTGTTTAAAGCAATTGTCGGAATAACTATTAAAATACGTGGAAGTTTCTTGATTTGACATCTCCCTAATATGTAGGGAGGGTAGGCGGTTATGTAAGATAACCGTGCTTGTGATAATCGTTCACACCATAGACTCGAATTCAAGCCAGGAGTGAATTTATTCTACTTGGTGGAAATGCTGTGTCTCATTTATTTAGTGGTATGCCATGAGATTCGACTACCTAGCATATCGGTGTCGAATGAACAAGTATATTAGATGAGCAAAAACCGACTATCAACATTTGTCTCCTAACTCTCATGTTCGAGTAATCAATAAAGGGAGTTGCATATATATACTGCACTAGAGACTGAGTGAGGGAGTGATTCTTCAAATTAATGCCAAGCAAGACAAAAAGTAGGACGAATCACATCCCAGTCAAAAGGTCGCAATTTCTAAACTCTCGCCTGTTTGAGAAACCAAAAAGTTAAAGGCATGACATCTGTCACCTAGGTCATCATTTTGTTGTAGGCCTAATAATTATCAAAAAGTTGTCAGCCGTCAGATTTCTATCATGAAACACACGTCAGCAATCCGTGCCATTACCAGATTAGTGCATCATTACTATCAGAAGTAGATTTGCAGTTTCGAGGATGAATTGTCCATATATAAAGTACTGTTCACAATTAGAATTTAGTTCTTTGGTCGCATCTTTAAACTTTCATTCACTTTCTCATCTTCAAACTCAAATTCTTCAACTTGTGTTATATGATTTTGTATAACCATTTAGGTATGACTCGCAAAGTTACTCGTTGACTTGTCCTCTCTAATTTTGAGGCAACGGAAACTAAGGCCACTTTTCCCCCCTAAATAAGGAGCAAGGCAGCGTGTTCTTCAAGTGGTTCAGTCGATAGTATGGAGGCAAGGTAGAATAAACTTGCTCGGATTAATGAGCTTTCTGTAGATAATTATCTCGAGGATAAGGAAGAGAGGTCCTTAGCAAGATATCTATACAATACAAAAACCTATTCTCACGACTCTCCAGATGGAACCACTAGCTATGTCGACTGAGTTCTTGTCACAAAATACAATTAGTATTGGTGAGACCTTCCTAAAACATGGAACTTAAGGAGGTTGAGAGATAGGGAGAAGGTATGCTTCCTAAGCAAGCGTGAGTTCCATGTAAACCTGAAATATTTAGATTTTAGGTTACTCTTCCCTTTTTCGGCTTTTATTAAGGGCTTCTTCAACTACTTTAAAGTTGCGTTGAGTATGTTTTCACCTAACACATATCGGCTTCTGGCGGCTTTTGAGATAGTTTGCAAAGAAGTCGAAGTCAGGGCTACACCTCAGCTATTTCGGTTCTTAACTATTCGAAGGTAGCCTGATGGGTGATACTTTGCTACTACAAGGCATAGGCGTAAGCTCATGGATGAGTTGGAATTCAAGATTCACAAGTGGCATGACAAGTTCGTGTCAATAGTGTCTAATGAGGACTTGGACTTTTGGACCTAATGGACTAAGTTGATACATACAAAAGATATAGATTTGATGCCGAATGATATAGCAGTAGTGAGGAAAATTCAAGAAAGGAGGAGGAACAAAATGTTCTTTTAGGACATTGAGAGAATTATATGGCATTATGAAAATAGAGACCCAATCTTTTCTGAAAAAGAAGGTACACTAATGAGTTACTATCGTGCCGAGTATAGCTACAAGAGGAAAGCCGTTCTTGAAACTTAGGGGGAGAATTGTAGCCTTTGAGCCTTACTTGGCATGGAAAATGTAAGTTCATTTTTTTCTCGTATTTATATTAATTCGTTAGCTCATATCAAAGATATGGGTGCTGGTGAGATGAATCTAGCCAAGCTATTAGCTTAGGCTAAGGCTAAAAAATCTAAGGCTGATAAGAGGGTGACTACCTCAACAACTATTACTTAGCTTGCTTTCGCAAAGAAGTTAGTAAAGGAAGTTGTAGTGAAGTAGGCGATAGTACAGAAGACCTCCTATCCTGCTGAGAGGCGAAAGGAGAGTGAAGAGACACTGTCGATCGAGGTTATTCACTCTAACAAGTCTTCTATCGAGATTATTCAAACTTCTATTAAGCTAAAGGGATGATGAACGTCAAGAGACACATCTCAAAGAGGAGGATGAAAATGCCACTATTGCAAAAGGGTCATCACTAGCAATTGAGGTAGCACCGAGTGCTGATAAAAGACCAGGGAAGGAACTCGCCAACTAACTACTTACTAAGAAATCCATAGGCTAGGATGAAAGGGTAAAAGAGGCAATGTGGTCGAAAGCTCTCGACATCAGTAATGCCAAATTCGTCCTTAGCAAAGAGGTCATCAAGTACTTCATCCCTTGTTGGAGCCACCAAATTTTGGATACCGACTCGGCCTTGGGAGATAGGATGAAATCTTTAGCTCTAATGGAAGGGATTATTTTTCTAAAAGATAGGGATATCGCCAAGAAGGATGTCGACAGAGTCGGCAGTTGCAATAAGGCCTATATCATGGCCAAACTATATGATGTTAGTATCTATAATCATTACTTTTAAATATCAAATTTGTTCGGGTTAGTAACACATTTCCTTTTCTAGATGAGTAGCCACATTCTGACGGCTTTAGATGAAGCCGACAAAAAGGCGAAGAAGGTAATTTCTTTCAGTTGTATCCATGTGTTATGCCCAATCATTCCTCATTGTGTTAAACGACTTTTCTATAAAGAGTTGAGGATGCATACAATGCAATGAAAGCCTAAACTATTGCTGCCAAAAATGCGAGGATAAGGGTTGACATGAAGGTAAGAAAGCTTTAAGAAGAACTTGCTATCGAGAAGTTGGCACATGACCTTGCTACCGATGAATTCTTGAGCCTGAAGGCTAAAATGGAAGATTAGTACAAATAGTTTGAAGGCCTAAAAGAGCAATTGTAGAAGAAAAAAGAAGAGTGTTGGGGCTTGGGCTAACTATTTGCACGATGAGCGTAGATGAAGATAAGCTTAGAATGCAGATAAAGAAATTGGAGACCAATAATTAGAACTTATAGAGTCGTGTAGCCAAGTTAGAAAAGACTATGAGGAGAGGACCATCAATTGAAGAGGCTCTCGATATAGTCAGTCCCAATTGGTAATACAAGAAGCTTCTATGGAAAAAGTTGCAAAAGGGGAGGGGGGGGGGGGGGGGGGGG